>JAOSBN010138837.1:0-26724 GCA_027563595.1 Erythroxylum suave | reverse complement strand
CACCCATCTGACCAAGTCGAGCCCTTTCTGGTTACAGGGAAATAAAGAGAAAGAATCGAGTCACCGATAGCGCATCTATACACTTTATTCATGAAAACATACTTGATTCCAGATTCATTTAATAGTGCCATTATCGATAGTTAACTACTATCATGATATGAAACTCATCATTCTCTTGAAGTAAACTCCTTTACTTATATGGAGATAAATCACAACACTACAGTCTAAAACCATGATCAAGCAACCAACTTGGTTATTCAACTGTGAATCAATTAATTTAGTTTCCAATAATATACATGTTTCCTATACATCTCTATGTATATGTATTTTACTTACAAAAGAATGTTGTACCTTTTGACCAGATATATAACGCTCAGACAAATAAAACCAAACTCTTTTGTTTTTTTAATAATAAATATTTTCATTACGAAACTGTAATTGAAGAAGATAAAGTTACAATAAATACACTTGCTTTCCAGGGCACTATATTTACATAACTCCAACACCAACACAATTCTCATTCATCAAACACCTTGAACTACCAATATCTAGAATTAACACATTCACATCAATATTAGTTCAATATTTTAAATTTAAGAAAATACAAACAATATTAGTGAAAACATCTAGGTTACTCATAGTATACTCTAGATAGCTATTACCTCGATGTCTCGGAAATGTGTAGATGCAATCATTCTATTTGCACTTCTACATCATGCAATACAAATTTACTCATATTACTAATTTGCAAAATCACAATAATACTCAATCATACATATATATATATATGTTATGTATAATGCATGCTCAATTTGACTATTCCAGGTATATTTCCTTAATTTATATCTTAGGATCATTTAACATAATTATTCAATCATTCTTTTATTCCTAATGCACCTTACTCACTTTAATCACCTAATCCACCATCAAATTAGGTTCATTCTAGGAATTAATTAAGTTTAAATACATCATAAGAAAGTACGTTAACATTAATTGTCTTAAACATCACTTAAAAGACATCATTTTTTTCACTATGCCTACCTCCCACGATCATGATTGAAGCTCATAGAATTGGCCACGATCATGAGGACTCTATCATAAATGTGACAAAACCAATTAATCTTAGCGATGATCGTGGCAACTATGCCATGATCATGTCCTGCTTCTTTTACCTTCCTTTTTCCACGAATTCATCACACATAGTAACATCATTTACGCTCCAATTTTCTAGATTTAACATTGAATTATGTAACTTCATTTTATAAAATCCTATTTGCTATATTAGTTGCATTCAAATCCTAGAAAATGATGCTCAATTGATTCTTCATCATTTACTTAATACTAACTCTTTCCATACTTTATCTCTTTCATAATACATCAATAAATCATCTCCATAGTTCATCATTTAGATAATATAACCTCATCATTTTTACCTCAATTTCATTTCAATACCATTCATAAGATAGCTCATAACTTAGGGTTCATAATTCATACAAAAATAGAACATGTCATTAATCATTCACTATCACTCACAAGTCCTAGTTATTCTTATTTCAAGAACTATACTTACTTCTTCTTTAACTTCAAATCTCAATCTATTTCGTCACATAATAACTTATAAATGATGATTTTCATACCCTCAAAAATAGAACAAAATCACATTATTTTCTTCCATCAAATTCCTGCACTCATCTTATACACAAAATTAGGTCATATACGCTTCTTTTCTTTCATTAACTTTCTATTATAATTCAAACACCATGTTCATAACCAATCTAATTCAAAAACATCTTTAACACAATCCATAATTTATTACTAATTATAACACAACACAATCCATGAATATGTCCATTTAGTCATCCATGATGTAGCAGAAAATAAACTCCATTATCATTATTAGTCATCCCTTAACTATCATTATAAATGCTTTTTATTAACCAACCTATAAATGTCATTACCACATTAAAAATTAAACATAAACTTATTTACTTTTACACCCTTATTATAACATACATATTTAAATCCATGATCATAATCATGCTATCTCAAACCAATCACCATATATATTTGATTTCAAACAACCCATGAAGATTAAATATGTACTTGTTTAAGCTTCAAGTTTCTTGAAAAATCACATAAAACATTTAAGGTCGAATAGGGTGGGTCTTTTAGTAAGAAGATGAAGAAATAACAAAGATCTTGAAGTAGTAAGGTGACAGGTGATGGTAACTTAATGTTAAGAGTAAGGTTGGTGAGAAAATATCGTGAATGGAGGAGAAGAAGATAATAAATAAAAAGAACAAAAGAAATTAATGAAGAGATCATAGTAAATAACAAGTGAAAGAGAAAATTTAATTTAGTCTTTCCTTAGGTGTGAATATCGTGGGTGAGATGTGGCAAGGCAATTGACACTTGTCACTGGCCACTTATCACCTCCCCATGGTTCCAGTTAGTCCTCATTAATAACTAGTCCATTTGTCTCCTGATTTCTAATCCAATTATCTCCTAATTTTTAATGACACTTATCATTTAATCCTATAGTCACTTGTCAATAATTTCTACTGCCAATTGACACTTATTTCTATTACCATAAATCAATTGTCTTACTACTTGACATTTTTCCTAGTCCAAATATACCCAAAATTTTAGAAATTTCCCAATTTTCACTAAAAATCGTAATTAATATTTATACTCACCAAATTAGAATTCAAGACATAATGTCCACTATTCACAACATAATCATATTAAAATCAGTTATACCTGAAAAATGTCAATTAAATGCATGTTCAATTATTGTAATGCATATAAAAATCAAATTCACATGTTTATGTATGCTAATGTTATGCATAAGCATGAAATGCATTTCCTAATTTCTTAATAGTATTTCCCATTTACAAAAACCTAGGGTTCTAACCAGTATGGGAAAATAGGATATTACAATTCTCCCCTCCTTGAATAAATTTCATCCTTAAAATTCTTACTTGATTATTCAAAAAGGTATGGGTATTGTCTCCTCATGTGCTCCTCCTTTTCCCATGTAGCTTCCTCACTCGAATAATTTTTCCAAATGACTTTCACCAATTTAATTACCCAGTTTCTCAATTGTTTATTATGATATCACACTATCTTTATCGGTATATAACTCAAGTTACTAGCTATTTCAATTTCCAGAGTTGGTAGCATATGCGTCAAATCAAACTACTATCTTATGAGCATACTCATCTGCAACACAATATGTATCTGTGCCATTTCTATGGGTAGTGCTAACTTGTATGCCAATGATCCAATTCTCTCAATGTTCTCATAAGGACCAATGTATCTAAGGCTAAGCTAACCCTTTTTACTAGACCTCTGCACTACTCACTAAGGTGATACTCTCAGAAGAACTTTGTCTCTTACTTTATACTCTATATCTCTCTGGTGCAGATCCACGTAACTCTTCTTTTTATTCCAGATAAGTTTTACTTTATCAACCATATCTTGTATCAATTATGGGCCTTCTACAATCCTTAGACTCTCTTCATCCTAATATAAAGGCAAACAACAATTTCTGCCATATAACGTCTTGTATAGAGTCATTATGATACTACTGTGATGATGGCTTTTGTAAGAAAACTTAATTAGAGCTATGTACTAATCCCATGATCCTTGAAACTCCAATATACAAGATCTAACATATCCTCACTAGTCTTAATTGTTCTTTCACTCTGTTTGTTTGTCTGAGGATGAAATGTAATACTGAAGTTTAGCTTCGTAACCCTAACCATCTGTAAGTATCTCCAAAATCTCAAAGTAAATCTAGGATCCCTATCCAATACAATGGACATTAGCACCCTATGTATCCTCACTACTTTATTCATATATTTCCAGGCTAACTAACCAAGTGTAATTTTCTCTCTCACTGGTAAGAAATGGGTCAACTTCGTCAATTGGTCCACAATAACCCATATAACATCATGCTGCCTCAAAGTTCTTGGTATGTAATAAAGCTCATAGTAATTCTTCCTCATTTCTAATGAGCAATAAATAACAACTGTAACTTACCAATCGGAACCTGATGCTTAGCTTTTATTTGTTGGCAAGTTAAACACTTAGTCACATAGTCAACCACTTGCTTCTTTACTTTAGCCTGTTATACATCTTGGTAGTACTAGGATGCATAATATAAGTTGCTATATGTGCTTCCTGCAGAATCTCTTTTCTCTGATCCTCAATATTAGGTACACCTAACCTCTGCTTCAACCATAGTGTTGCATCTCTCAATTCAAACTCAAAATTGGGTCACCTTCAACTTCTTAACAAGCTTCACAATTTCCAGGTCTTTAGTCTGGGCTTTCCTGATCCTATAACGTAAATATGGCCTTAGCTTTAGTGTAGCTATCAATGCCTCCTTCTGTTCTAGATTCAATTCAGCATTCAATGCTCTTAGTTGAACTAGGCTTGGTAACCTTGATATCTACACTTGTGCTAGACTACTATCTAATTTTCTACTCAATGCAATAGCTACCATATTAGCTTTTCCCAGATGATACTTAATTGTCCAATCATAATCCTTCAACAACTCAATCCATCTTCTCTATCTTATATTCAACCCCTTTTGATTCAACAAATATTTCAAACTCCTACAATCAGCATATATATGAAAGGTCTCTCCATATAGATAGTGTCTCCAAATCTTCAGAGAAAATACCACTACAGTAAGTTCTAGATTATACACTAGAAAATTGAATTTATGAGACCTCATTTATCTCGATGCATATGCTATCACTCTACTATGCTACATTAATACACATCCTAACACCTGATTTTAAGCATCACTATACACCATATAAGCCCCAGATCTAGATAGAATAGTTAACACCAGTGCTATCGTCAACTAATGCTTTAACTCCTCAAAACTCTTTTGACATTCATCACTCCATCTGAAAGGTATATACTTTCTCGAAAGTTTTATCAAAGGGGTTAAGATTAGTGAGAACTCTCGATAAATCTCCTATAATATCCAGTTAATCCAAGGAAACTCCAGATCTCAAGCACAATCCTCAGAGTTTCACACTTCATTACTGCTTCTACTTTCTTCGGATCAACTTATATGCATTATCTAGTTACTATACACCTTAAGAACATTACTTGATTCAACCAAAATTCACACTTACTAATTTTAGCATACAATTATTTCTCCCTCATAATTTGTAGGACTAACCTTAGCTGTTTAGTATGCTCCTCTCTGTTGTTCGAATGCAGTAAGATGTCATCAATGAGCACAATCACAAAATGATCCGGACAAGGTTGAAATACCTTATTCATCAAAGTCATAAAAGAATCTGGAGCATTAGTTAACTCAAATGGCATCACTAAAAACTCAAAGTTCTTATATCTACTCTTGAATGCACTTTTTGGTACATCAGTCTCTACTATCTTCAACTGAAAGTACCCATACCTCAAGTCTAACTTAGTGACTACCTATGCTCCCTATAACTAATCTAGTAAGTCATCAATCCTTGAAAACAGGTACTTGTTCTTCGTTGTTATCTAATTTAACTATCTATAGTTGATACAAAGTCTCAGAGTCCCATCTTTCCTCTTCACAAACAAAATTGGGGCTCAGCATGGTAATAAACTAGGTCTAATGAAACCCTTTTCCAATAACTCCTATAGTTGAGCTTTAAGTTCCTTCAGTTCCACAAGTGCTATCTTATATGGAGGAATAGATATAGGATCAACACCTGGAATTAATTCAATTGTAAAATTTGTTTCCCTATATAGGGGTAAACCAAATAAATCGACGGGAAACACATCTAGGAATATCCTACACAATCTGCTCTGTTTGAGTATCAACCATGTGGGCCAGGTAAGCCTCACATCCTCTTTGCATCTTCTCAAACCACTCATGACTGAGATCATCCTGGCTACCACTAGTTGACTAATACCTTGAAATATTTCTCTCGACTAATTAGGAGATTCAAGTGTTACCTCTTTAGTATAGCAGTTCATTATAGCCCTACAAGTAGTAAACCAATCCATACCTAGAATAATATCTATCTACTTTAACTACAATACAAATAGATCAGCTTCCAATTTTTGCCTTATCAACTCGAATTATACATCTTTTACACTCTTCACCAATTACTAAAGTACTAACTATCAGTGTAATCACCTTTAAACCACATTTCAATATTTCTCTATTACAATGCAATATAGATGCCAAATGTAGTGGGATAAAAGAATACGTAGATCCTGGATCTAGTAATGCGAAAGCTTCAAAATTAAAGATATGTAACACAACCCTAACGACATGTAGGGAGTTCTAAGCCTCCTATCCTGTCATCGCATATACTCTAGCTTGAGATTACAGTTGGTTGCTCTGCACCTCAGTTCTAACAGTAGGACTCCCAGAACTCACTCTATTGCTACCTCTTCCTCTCTGTCCATATCCATTAGCTCAGCTCTATTGGATAGTTGGCTCAGTTACTTCTCCTCCTCTCATTCTAGATTATGCCCTAAAAACTATGGGATAGTCTCTGGTTTGATGATCGTAGGAGCCACATTGAAGATAAGCTCTTGTTAACTTCCAACACTCTCTACTGTGCTTCTTCTCACAGTTAGGCATTATCCTGATATTGTACCTCTTCCACTGCTAGGCTGCATAAAACTGCCCCTTTGTTTGAATCTCGACTGTCTTAATCTAGTAGGTGAACTAAAAGAATTATTCTAGCACTTACTAAACCTTTTACCATAACCAACCTTAAATTCACTAGGCCTCTTCATTTTGAATTATTGTCTATACTCTCTTTGCCCATCTCTTAACAATTGCTTAATTCATATCAAGGTAGCTCTCAACTCAGTGAAACCACTCAAATTTGTTATAGCTAGCCTCATCCTAATCTCCATATTCAACCTATTTTCAAATCATATACATTTATCCTCCTTAGTTGGTATCAAGGCAGCAGTATACCCCATTAGCTCATTAAATTATGTTTCATACTTAGCTACTATACGAATCCCTTACTTCAAATCTACACACTCTTTCATCTTTCTGTCTAAGTAGATCTTTGGCATGTAATTCTCCTTGAAGAATTTTAGAAAGTCTTCCCACTTCAATCTGCAAGGTCGGGTGGTATGACCTAGAACAGTCTTTCACCACTTATACATTGGCTTTTGCAAAAATGACATTGCGTGGTTGAACTTCTCATCCAAATCATAACCCATTTGATCGAATATTCTTTCAGTTCTCTCCAGCCATCCTTCGACCTCAGCAGGGCCTGTACTTTTATAGAAGTCCACGGCTCCCCACTTTCTCAATTTATCATACCTCCTTTCCTTTCTCTTAGGAATTCTCAGCGGCATTTGCTCAGGTTGAGGTATAGAAGACTCTCCATTGGCTCCTACTGAATCTAGGGCAGCTGATTGTCCCACTTGATCACTACGGCGAATGTCCTATAATAGACAATAATAGCAATTACTATTTGAGTTTCTTACTATACAATATGTCTATATGCTTATATACGTCCTTATAGATGCCAAACTATGCTCTGATACCAAAAATTGTAGGACACCATTCACAACAACGCGTGCTAGTACATCTCGAGGACATTGGAGCACATTCACAATAGAAATGGTGCACTAGAGCCATCACATCACTTATTATGACATCATACAAATAAGACAGTATATCTAAAAGATCCATTCTTCATTCCATTAATAAAACATAATACAATGTAGCTTTTCATACATAATTCATTTAGCTATATAGAGTCAAAGGCTTATAAGAGTCGATTACACTTTACAACATATTCTACATGGAATGAGATTTTACAAAAATATTATATCTGGATTCTTCAGTCTTAGATGACTAAACTTTGAGCCATTTTCTTAAGTTCCAAAAGCGTAGTACTAGACTTCTTCTAGAGCATCTTAGTAACTAAGTCTCCTTTCTCGTACCTGAAAAGCCATGTTGCAATTTTGATGAGTTTTGCAAACACGGTAAGCAAGCCACCGTCAATGCACTCACTCATATCAAATCACACAAATAGTTCACACACAATTCATATTATCACATAATGCACTTCACTTCACTAATCATCATATAGTATCAAATACCCATTTTGTTCACTTATTTCACATTTTTCATTTAGAACAATTTAAACAATTCCTTTAGATCATTTAAAACATACATATCAAATGTATAAGGAATGCACATATGAATCATATTTAATTATTACATTATTGTGACCAAGTGTCTTTTTAACTGTTTCATATCCGTTGTGAATACCGAGCTTATTGATAATTGTCCTGTATCTGTTGGGGATACTGGGCTTATTTTATATAGTTAGCCTGAGACTCTTACACATATTATGAGCTTTAAGCTATTTTTCACTGGTGACTCCATTCACAACTTCCTTTATCTAATCATGCATGTCTTGTAATGAAATGCAACAAATCTCATATATTTAATCAGTCACTTTCATTTAGTTTACATATTCACTTTCACATTTCCATCAAACCTAAGTCTGGCATTCAACAATCATGTTGAGTGCACTTATTTCTATCATATTCATAAACAATGATCACTTCCAATGAATTATCATTCATCAAATGCCTCGGACTATCAATGTCTGGAATTAACACATTCACATTAATATCAATTTAACAATTTAAATTTAAGCAAATAAAAACAATCTTCGTGAGAACATCTAGGTTGCTCATAGTATGCACCAGATAGCTGTTACCTTGATGTCCTAGCAATGTTTGGATGTTGTTGTTCTATTTGCACTTTTATATCATGCAATACACATTGACACACATTACTAATTTGCACAATCATAATAATAATCAATCATACATATTATTATGTGTGTTATGTATAATGCATGGTCAATTTGACTATTCTGAGTATATTTCCTTAATTCATATCTCATGATTATTTAACATCATCATTCAATCATCCTTTTATACTTAATACACCTTACTCACTTTAATCACCTAATCCACCATCAAATTAAGTTCATACTAGGCCTCATTCAAGTCTAAATACAACATAAGAAAGTACCTTAGCATTAATTTTCTCAAACATCACTTAAAAGACAACATTTCTTTCAATGTGCCTCCCCACGATCATGGTAGACCTTCCCACTATCATGATAGAAGCTCATGGAACTAGCCATGATCTTGGGGACACTGCCACGATTGTGACAAAATCAATTAATCTCGGTCACAATTATAGGGACTATGCCATGATTGTGCCCTGCTTCTTTTTCCTTCCTTTTTCCATTAATTCAACACACGTAATAACATCATTAAACTCCTATTTTCCATATTTTACATCAACTCATGCAACTTCATTTTATACAAACCTATTTACTATATTAGTTGCATCAAAATCCCACAAAATTATGCTCAATTGATTCTTCATCATTTACTTAATCCTAACTCTTTCCATACTTTATCTCTTTTATAATACATCAATAAATCATCTCCATAGTTCTTTATTTAGACTACATAACCTCATCATTTTTAGCTCAATTCATTTCAATATCGTTCATAAGGCAACTCATAACTTAAGGTTCATCATTCATACAAAAATAGAACATATCATCTATTATTATTCACTATCACCTATAAATCCTAGTTATTCTCATTTCAAGAACTACACTTGCTTCTTCTTTAACTTCAAAGCCCAATCTATTTCCTCACAAAACAACTCATAACTCATGGTTTTGATACCCTCAAAATCATAATACAATCATATATTTTCAACCATCAAATTCCTATACTCATCCTATACACAAAATTAGGTTATATACGCATCTCTTCATTCATCAACTTTCTATTCTAATTCAATCAACATGTTCTTAACCAATCTATTTCAAAACCATCTTTGACAGAACTCATAATTTATTACTAATTTTAACATGACATAATCCATGAATATGTCCATTTATTCTTCTATGATTTAGCGTAAAATCAACTCCATTATCATTACTAATCATCCCTTAGCCATCATCATAAATGCTTTTTATTAACAACCTACGAATACCATTAATACACTAAAAACAAAACATAAACTTATTTATTTTTACACCATGCTATCTCAAACTAATCACCATATATATTTCATTTCAAACGACCCATGAAGATTAAATATGTACTTACCTATTTAAACTTTAAGTTTCTTCAAAAATCACGTAAAACCCTAGCTGTTTCCATAATACATGACCATAAACATTTAAGGTTGAATAGGGTGGGTATTTTAGTAACAAGATGAAGAAATAGCAAGGATTTTGATGTAGTAAAGTGAAAGATGATGGTGACTCAACATTGAGAGTAGGGCTGGTGAGAAAATGTCATGAGTGGAGGAGAAGAAGATAACGAAAAATTAATTTAGCCTTTCACTAAGTGTGAATATCGTGGGTGAGATGTGAAAAGGCAAGTGACACTTGTCACCTCCCTATGATTCCTCTTGGTCCTCACTAACAACTAGTCCATTTGTCTCCCAATTTCTAATCCAATTATCTCCCAAATTTTTTCTGGCACTTGCCATTTAATCCTATAGTCACTTGTCAATAATTTCTACTTCCAATTGACACTTATTTCTATTACCATAAATCAATTATCTTACCACTTGGCATTTTTTCTTGTCCAAATATACCCAAAATTTCATTAATTTCCCAATTTTCACTAAAAATTATAAAGTAATATTTGTACTCACCAAATCAGAATTTAAGACATAATATTCACTATTCACATCATAATCATATTAAAGTCATTTATACCCAAAAAATGTCAATTGAGTGCATTTAAAATCATTGTAATGTGTACAAAAATCAAATTCACTTGTGCGTGTGTATGCTAATGCTATGCATTAGCATGAAATGCATTTCCTAATTTCTCAATGGTATTTTCCATTTATAGAAACCTGGGATTCGAAACCCTTTAGTATGGGAAAGCGGGATATGCAAATTTCCACCATTTTTTTATTTTTTTCTTCTTCACTTTCCAAAGTCACTTCTAAACTCTTTATAGCCTTTGTGTAGTTCATCGTTCATCAAATTCATATCGAAGTCCTATTCTTTCCTAAATTTATTTGGAAACAAAATAATCCTAATTGTATAATTCAAACTTTCTAAAAAAATCAAAGGAAATAAATTTTCCATGGATTGCCTCCCATGCAGTGTTTCTTTTAACAACGGTAGCTCGATGCTCTTTTTTTTTCTCACAATGGTTCAAATGAATGGTGCAATGGTAGTGTAGTCACTAATCTCACAATTTGCACATGAGCTACCATGCTATAGATTCCACCTTCCTTGTGATTCTTCTTACTTCTCCTTCTTCTATGCGATGGTTTCTTTTCTAAATACATTACCAAGATCCTTAA
The DNA here is from genome assembly GCA_027563595.1 of Erythroxylum suave. Classification (NCBI taxonomy): domain Eukaryota; kingdom Viridiplantae; phylum Streptophyta; class Magnoliopsida; order Malpighiales; family Erythroxylaceae; genus Erythroxylum; species Erythroxylum suave. The sequence goes on along the minus strand of JAOSBN010138837.1, from coordinate 15,350 downwards.
TATCTTACCATTTTCCTCGAGGTTCGGTTTCCCTGATATCAGATGGAGACAAAACAGAACTGTTGTCTTTCTTGGACACTTTGAAGCTTATTTGCTACTTTCCTACCCTCAAAGTTAGTTCACCCCCATCAAAATCAATTATTAAGCGAGCAATGGCTAGGAACAGTCATCAAAGGACCATAGGGGTTTCCACATCTTCTCCAATATTCAATATATAGAAGTCTGTGGGAAAGGTCAATTTATCAATTTGTACTTGCACGTGCTTAGTAATCCCCTTCGGTTGATGAAGTATTATGTTGACTATTTTTACAAACATCTTTGTGGGTTCTAACTCTCCTAACCCCAACTTCTAAATGAAGGTATAGGGAATCATATTGATACTCGCTCATAAATCTATGAATGCCCTATCTATGTTGACTCCATTGATATTGGAAGGAATGTAAAAATCCCCTGGGTCCTCTTTCTTCTGTGTTATGTTAGGGTTTTCTTCATCTATGTGCTCCTTAACCTTCTTCTTGACTGATTCCTTTAGTGTGAGCCTCATTTGTAGTTGGTCCATTATGTCCTCAACCTTTTTTGATATAATCTCTTTAAAATTCCTTGTTAGCTTACTTGAAATTGATTTCCACTGAGCTAGAATATGGTATGGAATTTTAGGTTGAGGTTCCTCGATTGGCTCAATTACGAGTTCACTTGGAAGGAATTTCATAATTCCTTGTCTTTTCCTTTATCTTCATCTTCCTTCACATGTTTAAATTCCTTTTCCTGGGTCTGAGTGATGTCCATGATCTGTTCCATTGGGTTAGGCTTCGTATTGCTGGGAAAGGTTCTCGCATTCCAAGTTAATATTTCCTCCACTAGTTGACCTTCTTGGACTTCTAGATTGTGTATTGAAGAGGTTTGGTTCTTAGTGACTTGGTCAAAATTTCTTTCAAGCCTCCTATGTGCATCCTCTATGCCTCCAATTTTATCTAAAATTTTATCCAACTTGGATTCCACTAAGTTTGGTTTATCTTGTCGGAAGCCTAATTGTCCTTGGGGTCTGAACTGTCCTCTAGCATTGTTTGTCTAAGAGAAGCTAGGGTGATTCTTCCACCTAGGATTATAGGTATTGGAGTAGGAAATGTTTCCCCCTCCTCGTCCTCGTCTATACTGAGCTCCTATATAATTCACTTGCTTTAGATCTCTTTCCTTCATCAAGTAACAGTCCAATGTATCATGGCTTTCATTGGAGCTGAGGTTGAATTCTTCATGTTGTTGAGCTATTGCATCAAGTTATCAATTTTAGCTTGAATTTCTATCATTTGATCAATAATTACAATTCCTTTTTATTTATGGAATGTAGTAGTTTGTCTACTACACTCGTTCATCCATAGGCAGCTATTACTCATCATCTCCTCTATTAGCTTTTCTGCTTCATCAACTATTTTTATCATTAGTGATCCTCCTAAAGTTGCATCAATCGTGCCTCTCATATGTGGGGTTGTAAAATGTTTGTAACAAGAATTCCTTAGGTAAGTTGTGGTGTTGGCACTTCTGTTGCAAATCTTTGTATCTTTCCCACGTTTTGTAGATTGATTTTTCACCACTTTATTGGAAATTGGTAATTTCCTTGATGATCTTAGTGGTCTTAGTTAGGGGAAAATATTTGTCTAAGAAAGCACAAACTAGTTGATCCCACATTGTGACATTGGCTAGGATAAAGGAATGATACCAAACCTTTTCTCTATCTTTAAGGGTAAAAGGGAAAAGCCTAAATTTGACTACATCTTCAAACATCTGATGGTATCGAAAGGTATCACAAATTTCAAAGAAGTTCACTATATGTGCATTGGGGTTTTTATTCATTAGTCCATAAAATTGCAAATTCTGTTAAAGCATATTTAGGAAGGCTAGTTTGATTCCAAATGATATTGCTTATACAGGTGGCCTAGCTACTCCTTGGTTAACCGCATTGAACCTTGGTCTCATAAAGTCCATAAGGGTCTGTTGTTAACATCATTGGTTTGCTCCGTGGTTCCAATTTTGCTGGCCATTGTTGATTTCGCGATTTGTTTTTCTTCCTCACGTCGAGCTTTCCTAATAATTTGATCTAGTCGAGTGATGTCTAAATCTAAGGTTTCATTTGTGCGACTCGAACCTCTCTTGACTCTTGTGTTCATTCAAGTGCACAATTTTAGAAGTAGAAAAGAAATAATGAAAACAAAAAAAATTTAAAACTAACTAAACACCTTAAACTATAAAACTAAACTAATCGCCTCCCCGGTAACGATGCCAAAAACTTGATCATGGCTTTCTGTTGTGTATAATTTTTAATTAATAACTTTGGTAATCTACAAGGATATGAATCATTTGTGTAATACCTAAGGTGTCGATCCTCTGAGGAGGGATAATATAATCCTAAAATCTAAGCCCAAAATAATTCACAATAATTCAAAATGTAATAAAACTAAGGTAAGAATGTAATTTAATTCCAAGAATTAATTAGGAAAATATTAACAAGTAGTAATCGCAACCACTATCAAGAATCAACCTAAAGGAACTATCAATTGAGAGAAAGGGGAATTTTTACCTATCTTTCACTCTAACCTAATCGATTATGAATATTGTTGGATCATCAGTCCTAAATGATCCTAGGGTTGATTACTCTACCTCAAGTTATAACCATTTAACTTAAATTATGAACCCTAATCAGATTATGGAAAATTACAATTTCTCAATTAACAATCTAGCCAAACCCTAATTAGATCTAAGGTTTACCAATAGACTATCGGGAACCTATGTGAGATCTGTCTTCACATAATTTCCGATTTGATTAATTTCTCATTCTTATTATATCACCTAACTCTCGTTAGCCCAATTTAATTATTTTCATTCGATTCACCCTCTCAGTCTATTATCAAATTATGCAATCTCAGAAACAAATCAGAATGAATCAAAATAACATAAAACAATTAGATTTTTATTAAATCAAAGATAAAAACAACCTGAAGGTGAGTTTAGACATCCTCAACATTCACAGAATCCCATCATCAATGATTATTCCAATTCTACACATTAATAAATTAAAATATGTCAAAAATAAGATTTGAATGGATGATGAAGGCAACAACATTTAGGACAACTCCTATTCTGGGAAGTATTTCACGTCGGCTTCTTTTCTATGTCTTTCTTCCTTCTTCTCTTTCCCAATCTCTCGATGAGCTCTCTCTATGGTTTCTCAATGGTGGTTGATGAAAAAGCTCATTCATCTTCTTTATCTTATTCTTTATATACCTTTCTTGTTCTACACAACCCTGGGGTTTTTTGGGGTAGGAAAGGTCCAAAAACTTCCTCAAAACTTAACTTTTCTAAGTGTCTATGCGTCTACCCATTGTAGGCCATAACTGTGATCTTACAAGCTATGATCGTGGGCCACATCTGAGCCTTCTATCATGATCGTGGCAATTAGGCCATGATCATGGGCTATGTCCTGGGCTTTTGTTACAATCGTGGCATATAGGCCATGATCGTGGGCTGACTCCAGCGCTTCTGTCACGATCGTAGCCTATTATGCCACAATTATGGGCCGTTGTTTTAGCCTAAGTGTCTTCAAAACTTCTCCATTCTTCCATGTTGACCTTTAAACATTAACAAAAACATAAAAGAACCTCAAAGACATAATAATTAAGCTCAAAGATGTGGCCAACATCTAAAAACACTTAACCTCAATTAATTAAGAAACTAACACAATTCTAAACAAAACACATACTAAACAATTAAGTTAACGCTTAAATACATATCAAACTAAGCCCTAAAACATCATGCAATTCTCACTTATCAATCTATGAATAATAGTTCAAAGAGTGGTAGAAGAGCAACAATTCAATGAAATGTGTTTAATTAGGGTATAAACTGAGATTGAACCAAAGAATTGGACTCCTAAAGAATTCACAACTTTCATCATTTTTTAATGTTTTCTTTAATTTGTTTTTTTATTTTCTTTTGTTTTATTTTCTTATTTTAAACCAATCCACGCCCCCCCCCCCAAAACCTAATCCCCAATTGATTTCATTTCAAAAGCTAACTGAACACTATCTAGAGGATTAACCTAGGCTCATCACTGCTATAGTAGTAGGTCTAGTTTATTTTGCATAGCGTTAGGACACACTGCTGTCAATTTTGGCATTGTTTCTAGGAAGTGTGGTTATTTAGTTTTTGTTCTTGATTTTAATTGATGTTTTGTACATATTTGTTTGTAATTAGTTTCTTTTTAGTTATTTTATAATCTTTTCAATTTTTTTTACTGTTTATTGGGTTAAAAATAAAAAATATTCATGGATAAAATTAACCTTTTCTATAAATCATACACCCAATCTTATGACCATGTTTGGATTGATGAACTTACTTTTAGTTATGGATGGGATAATCAACAGAATTGCTTCCATGATCATTTGTAGGATGCACAACAATACCCGTATAGACCAGATGCTTCTTGTCATGACTCAAGTACATCTTTAGAGGATTTTCTTGATATTATGACTACTAATAATCTTCAAATTCAATAAAGTGTATAGAAGTTTTAGGAGCATATGATGCAAGTTCTCCAAGATACACTGTCTTGTCTCCAGAATATGGTAAGCCAAATGGTAGAGATGATGGAAGCTCTTGACTTCCTAGCATTACAGAGTGAAGAGGAGCAGCCATATGAACCCGAAGTGTACCCAAGGCACATTATTACAAAGACCTTACAGAGTGAAGAGGAGCTTGATAATTTTGAGAGTGCTACTCAAAGAATTTCCTGTGAGGAAGAACTAGAGAAGGAGCTCAAAGTAGAAAAGGATACATCTTTTAGCTCGGAGGTAAATACTGAGTCCCTAATTATCGTTAAGACTGACTCTTTACCATTTCCTAGCAGGTTATAGACTTTGAAAGAGGATGAACAAGGTAAAGAGTCATTTGAAATATTTCCCAAGAGCATGGACTTAGTAGAGATTGAGATTCTGAAGATAGGGGATGTGTTGAACATGATGGATTACTAATCAAGGCCTTATCCTAAACAACCTCATATGGAAGTCGCTTAGACTATAACACCAAAATATTTTAATTTCGTTACGTGAGGGGAAAACATGGATTCGAGATAGTGACACTAAAAAAAGGCATTGTTTGGAGGTAACCCATTGGGAGTTTACCCTATAAGCTATTGACATGATTTTTCCCTTGTTAAGACCCTATAAGCTTTATTTGCTTTGTCTAATGTACTAACCATAGTACATGATTTAAACCACACCAAATGTCCTTCCCAAGCCTTAAAGCTGGTGGAACATTTATTCACTGTTGAATTTGTGGATGTATAAAAATATAAGTGTGGGGATATACATATGTGTGGGTTAGTTATAATGTTAAGATGTTATTTGTGTTGTATCACTGAAATTTCCATCTTGATGAATCTTCTTTGAATGAGAAAAAAAGAAAGAAAGAAAAATAGAAAAAGAGAAAAAATGTTTAAATGAAAGTATCAAGGAGGAAATGCATGTGATACAAAGTTACTTATGATTAGTAATCGTTCCTAAAGTTGTGTTGAATGGGTTGCTTGAGTATTTTGGATATAAGGTGCACGTTTCTTTCAATGGTCGCTTCCTATGGTTACAAAACTATATTTTTTATCAACTTTTGTGAGTGATTTATGCTTCTTGTGGTTTATGGTGAGAGAGCTTAACTTTGAGCTAGGAAATATAGTTTTTGCATTCATCATAGTTGATGTACACAATTGTGAGTGAATGTTGGTTTTTATAGTTGATGGTATATTGAGTGTTTTCCTTGTTCCACTAGCTTTAATGACTTTCATGCTACTTTACCCAAATACATCTCATCTCACCCTTTCCCACATTACAACCCTAAAATTCCTTTGATTCATGATTATACATGTGAACCTTAGTGGTGGAGAAATTAATGATATGCAAAGTTGTGGAATGTCATGATCATGAATGGTGTTGAGTGCACTTATAGACTTATTTAACCACATTCTCTAAGTCCACCTCTAGGTTGCATAGTTTCTAAAGGTGATGAATGTTGATTGATTATGAGTAGAAGCATTGAATGTTAAGTTCTTGCTATGGTTTTTGGAAGTCATTTATCTTTTCTTATGATTATGTATTCTTGAAAAATATGGAAAATAAGTAAATGCTCTTAGGTATATGATCTTAATTTTGACGTTTTGCTTGAGGACGGTCAAAAACTAAGTGTGGGGGAAATTGATATGTTCTTAATTGATTATGAATTTATTCCATAACACTTAGTGACTATTGCTATTAAAATGTTTAAGATACTCACTTTGGCTCATATATTGTTTTAGGCACAATTCAAAAGTGGAAGATAAAGTGAGTTGAAAGCACTATATTTGAGTTGTTTACCAAAGATTCACAATCTTTTTTCTTTATAGAGCAACAAGAAAAAGATTAAAAACAAGAGAAGACAATAAATGACAAGAAAGATGAGATAAATGTTGAACACATCAAAAGGAGGGATGAAGAAATGGCTCACAACCACACATAAGGTTAAATGGGCTTGAGACACTCTCTCATGCCCATGCAACACTTAGAAAAATTTCCTTACATCCCGTTGAGAATATTGTACACTTTGTTGAAGTTGAATATTGTTAGTAGTCACAATATTAAGTATTTCTTCCAAATATGTACCCGAGTTTTGATAAGGTGCTTCTATCTGATGTATGTGGGAATTGTTATGCATACTGTAAATTATCATGGAAGTAATTCTATTAGTTATCCTATTCATAACTAAAGTTAGTATGATCAGTACAAATATGGTTATAATATTTTTTTAGAAAAATTTGAATATATTAAGCCTTGAAGGCAAGTCAAAATTCCATATGTTATAATGAATAAGTCAACCAAAGGATTCAACTACATTATAGTCAAGTATGAAAGAGCTAGTTGAACAAATGGTTAAAAAACCTGTCTAGGTGAATTCTCTCGACAACAACCCATCCTTATAAGTTAATCATGTAGGCTGAGTTTGAAGGAAAACTTAACATGTGATTCACTTTAAGAGCAGTAAGGAGGTAAGAATATTATAGCAACATACCTATAATAATCATCACCAACTTATGCAATAAAGAGCACAACTATGTATGTGTCACATAATTCTTTGTCATCAGGGTAGCAATCTTGTATGTAACAAACACACCACTGCTAGGAGCATATCACACATTCCAATATTGAAATATGTAGGGACCGTGAGGAAGTATATGTTTTTATGCACAAATTTGGAGCCAAACGTGATGTAGTAATTGTTTATAAAATTACTCTTTAGATGTGATTTGATCTTGGAATGCGCTTAGATTTCTTTCATCCCATATTGCAGAGGTTATTGATGATAAGACAATCTAGAAACACTTATGCACTGTGTTGTTTCTATATTTTAGTCGTAGTCTGTGTAGACTTTCTTGATTGGTAATTACCCCATTTGGAAGGAATTTATAGCAAATTTCCAACCATATGTTGTTGATGAAACCACTTTTGAAGAATAAGTGTTCACTTATTTCTTCCACTTGTCTATATAGACAACACCAATTTGGGATCCGGTTGTATTTGGCTAATTTATCTACTAATTTTAATCTTCCCTTCATCGCAAGCCATAAAGTGAATGATGCACTAGGTTGAAAGTAGCCAACCCATATGTCTTTAGTCCATGCCATCCTGGGAAGGGGTTTAAAGAATAATTCCATACAAGAGTGGTTGGAAAAACTACTATCAGTCGTAATTCTCTAAATGTAATAATTTGGTTTGGTGCTGCAATACATGCCACAAATTTTAGCAATTAGGGAGGTGGGGATGGAAGCATTCTTGATTATTTCTTTGTGTTTTAAGGCTTTAGCAACTTTCACATCTAAGGGTAATGAACTCCTAAGTCAATAAGCTCTATCATAATTAATCATCTGTCCTATTCAAAGCCAGTTTTTGAATCAGAAATTGTTGGAGTTCCCCTTACCTATAAGTGGAATGAAATTTCTTTGTGTTGGATCGAAAACTTATGCATGTAAGATTTGGTTAAAATGGTAGATTTCAAAACTTTGTTTTTAGAAATCAAATTTTTGCGGTAGCAATATAACCAAATCAACATGTCAAGCCATATATGATACAGTATAAGGAAAATATTTAATATAAGACCAAGAAAGTAGAAATATCTGACTCCTTTGCTATAGCTTTAGCTCCTTGTTGTGGTATCTTAACCTCGACAATGTATCCTCTTATAAGTGATGTATCCTCTTCTCGTTATTGTATCCTCGAACAATCCGATATACCACTTGTTCTCCTTGGATAACTTGGTTAACAAAATCTTTTGATCAAAAAACTTGGTTAACAAAGTTTTGCTTTATGGGAATCTTTACCACATTCACGTCAACACATTATATTATCACCCTTATGAGATGATACTTTCTCTTAATGTGTTTAGTAGCTTTATAGTTCTGAGGTTCTTTAGAATTGGCCACTGCCTTACTATTATCACAATAAAGTGTGATGGACTCTTCTACCTCAAGAACTACCTCCAAATCATTTAAGAACTTGCAGAGTCAGGCTGCTTCTTTTTCTGCTTCACAAGTAGTAACATACTCAGCCTCCATAGTAATTAGCAACATAAGATTACTTGATACTACTCTGGACTATGGCTCCACCTCCTGAAACAAGTATAGATCCAAATTTTGATTTCCTAAAATCAACATCTGATTGGAATTCAGAAACTACATATCCCCTCGAAGTAAGATTACTTCTACAGTAAACAAGCATTAAGTTCTTTGTCCTATGAAGATACTTCGGTATGCACTTAACCACAGTCCAATGCTCTATTCTTGGATTAGACTGAAATCTACTTACCAGTCCTAATACGTAATTGATATCCTATCCAGTGCAAAGTCTAATATACATTACACTTCCAACTGCCGAAGCATATGGAATGTTATGCATACATTCGGCCTCCTCTTAGGTCTTAGGTGTTTTAAACACCGATTTGGATGGAGCAAAGTTAAGAAGATAAATTTCCATTTATTTGGCATATTCCTAGAATGATTCTAGAAGGCTAGCGTAGGACATCATTGATCTTACAATTTTCAATAGAGTTTTGTTTCTCTTTTCAACTATACCATTCTGTTGAGGTGTTTGAGGAGTTCACAAGTTGGAAACAATTCTGTTGTCAATTAAATATTGTTGGAAATCTCCAGATAAGCATTCACCACCTCGATCTGATCGAAGTTGTTTTAATGGCTTGCCTAGTTGTTTCTCAGCTTCAGCTTTGAATTCTTTGAACTTTTCAAAGGACTCACTCTTTTTATGCATCAAATACAAATAGCCATGTCTAGAGTATTATGAAGTACTAATAATCTCCTCTAGCTTGTACATTCATGGGCCCACACACATCAGTATGTACCAAGTCCAACGTAGATTCAGATCAATTTCCTTTCGAAGGAAATGATGCCTTGCTCATTTTTCCTTCAATACAAGATTCATAGGTGGGTAATGGATTATTATCCAAGCAAATCAAGATCCCATCCTTTACTAACCTATCAAGCCTTTTTTTATTGATGTGAACCATTTCTAAGTCCCACAGATATTTTGAATTAATGCTAGAGACATTGGATTGTCTTAGTTTTATCAATTCTGTGATGTTTAGTGAGCTTGTAATAGGTTGTATAAAGAACAATCCCTATTCATTATTGCTTTACAAATAAAATCCTTACTCTAAATATTTTCAAAATGTAAGGAATAACTAGATTTTATTAAACAAAAAATAGAAATCTTGTTCCTTACAACCATTGGGATGTAATATACATCCTCCAAAAAAAAACCTATAACCACTACGACAGTGCAAGATAACTACTCCTACTTATTCTGCTGAAACATAGGATCCATCTGCTACCTTGACCTGAAACTAGCCTTTATATAGTCTTTTCCTTTACTGGAACCCTTGCAATGAATTGCAAACATAGTTAGCGGCTTATGAATCTAATATCCAAGAATCAAAATTTGCCATATTTCTAGTTCCTAAAAATCTTAGGAAACCCATACTTTTTTCCATTTGAGAGACTCAAGGTAGACCGCATAGTTTCTTTTCCTTTGACCTTGCTTACCACATTGGAAACACTTTCCCTTGGTGTCCGCTTTGGCCTTCTTTTTCATGAATTAGGACTTAACCCCATGTTTGGACCTTCTTTTGCATTGGACCCTTCTTATTTTGATTACCCTGATGCTTAGGCTTAGAAGAAGATCCTACATTAGCTTCTGGCCTATGAGCCTTGATATTTGATATCTCCTCCATACTTTGGATGGTATTCATCAACTCACTCAAGGTATAATCCTTGTTGTTGAGCTCATAGGCCAACTTAAATTGCTAAAAAAAGGAATTTAAGCTATTCATGATCATAATCATCTGCATGTTGATGGACTTGCTCAGGGGTTGAATCTCCACCTGATGGTGCAAGCTCATTTTCAGTTAATACCAATGACGTTCGTTTATATTTAAGAACAATCTCAAGGTTACATCTCCATTCATTAAAATTCTCTTCGTTTTCCAATTTTTTATTTTTCAAGAGCAAAGTGAGTGGATTCATTTTGTGGTTGATTATGTCTAAAAATATAAATTATAAAAGAATGAGCATACTAGTAAACAATATTGGAACTTTGTATAAAATCATTATGCATGTATGGATGAGATAGAGTTAACAAAACTTAAAAAATTAAATCTTTATCTGACAATTATTTTTCTTATCTATAATGGACTAAGTGATGGTGGGTCATCTTATCCATTAAAAGGAAAACTAGGACACTACCACTCAAAAAATTACTAAGCATCTTCATGCCTAACCTTTTGAGAAGCGACATGATTTGGTCCATGCTTTTACAAACAGAGTTACGGTGGGTAATACATTGGTTAAATATGTTGAATGTGTAACCATTTGATTCATCAACTAAAGGAACTTGCAATCCATGCCTCTATGGGAGGTCACATTGGCTATCAATAAGTGGACTAATGTTTCAGGAGACCCAAACCATGCAAGATCTAGGATTCATGCCCTCCAATGGGGAGTAATACTTCACCACATGCAAATGGGCCATCATATGGAGACCGTGGACTCTTATAAGAGCATCCTCTCCCACTAAATTTTTTTGGGCTTTAAGTGTTAATAAATACCATCTTGTCTAGATGCAATTTATTATCCATCCTATATTGATTCATTATATATCTCATGTATAATGAATGCATGGCAAAGCCTAAGGTAGGCAATTTTCTAAATGACATGCAATGATATAATATTACATATTGTTTGCATTCATTTATCCATTCATCATATGAACTAGTAAGCCACTTTTGATTGTCCATCCTAGAAACATAAAAGCAATTACAAGGCTTTTAGGCCTAACAAAATCTTCTTAGATTTGGATCTTCTGCTTCGAGCTCTTCGCTCACATGGCCTGGCCCATTTGGTAAAATGTGCATAATGGCCTTTCTTTTCCAACAAAAATTTGATTTTCACAAAACTTAAATTTGTCCTAAAGAAAACAAATATCTGCACTTGTTTTTCACAAAAAACTAAAGCTACGGTAAAAATTTTCAGAGAATCAAAAATTTGTTACAACACAAATCTAACCCTTTGGTTTTCATAAAACCAATAATTTGCTAAACAAAAATCCAGCACTTTATTTTTTCACACAAAACCCAAATTTGACGAAGACACCATAATCAAAACCAAAACTTTACCTCTTCATTTCCCCAATCCATGAGTTTTTCATCTTCTTCAGTACATGGTCTTGTACATTATGTAATCAAAGAAAACAAAAAAATGAAGCCAAGGAGAAAACATGATGATGAAAGGCCACCCTCCTTGTTAAAACCCAAATGAAGAAAGCTTACATGGAAACTTTATAATCTATGGACAACCAAAAGAGCAAAACATACACCATATATATTTCTATCATATAAAAATAAGTAGCATAAAAAAATTGCTAACCTATGCATCACATATAGGAACTAAAATCATGCATAGGAAAATGGCTCTGATACCAATTTTTGGATCAGAAACTTAATCATGAAAGATTTGACTAAAATGGTAGATTTAAAAAACTTTGTTTTTAGAAATCAAATTTCAGCGGAAGCAATATAACCAAATCAACATGTCCAACCATACATAATATGGTAGATGGTAGAAATATACCGACTCCTTTGCTACAACTTTAACTCCTCATATGCTATCTTAACCATGGCAATGCATCCTCTCCAAGGTGATGTATCCTCTTCTTGTTATTGTATCCTCGACCAATCGGATCTACCACTTGTTCCTCTTGGATAACTTGGTTAATAAGATCATTTGGTGGGAAAGGATAAGAAAATTTGAAGAGATTTTTCCTTAGAAAAGGAAGCTAAAGATGACACACCTCTCATGCAAATTTCAGCTATCTCATGCAAGATAGGAGAGAGAAAGATAAAATTCAACAACCCCTTGTATTCTTTCTCTCAATTTCAGTTAAACCTCAAAGAAAGAAGTGAATTGCATCCAATGCATCAAATCCGTCCTTAATCAATCATAAAGAAGCCAATAAATAAGACTCTTCTCGTTTGTTTTAAGATGGCTATATGAAAAGACCAATAACCTAAAATAATACATCGCATTTTTGGTTTTGTGATGAAAGAAGGAAGAGGGTTTGTCAAATGCACCTCTTTCTTCTTTAATCTAATGAATGCTAAATGGTTACATGCTATCACTGAAAGAGAACCACTAAACCATTTAATGATAAGGTTATAACTCCATTTAATGATGATAAAGCATGTTAAAAACCATCTTAAATGTAGCAAACCAATGCTAAATTTGTAGCTGCATGTTTAGCCCATTAAAAACTAAAAATCCACCTCCCTTTATCTTTAATAACTTTGACTTAATTTAATTAATCAAATTAATCAAATTAAACCAAAGTCTAGCCCAATTCTAAATGTTCATTTGGGCTTCTAATTAAAATAAGCCCAACATTTAATCATAGGTTTTAAAATCTCTATTTGTATTCATTACTTTGCTTGATAACCTTCATAGAAGCCAAATGAGGAACCTAACTGGAGTTATATAATTCAATCTCCAATAAACCCGAAATTAATTTAATCTCATTAGAATTAATTCCAGCTTATTAAATAAATGTCACTCTACTAAAGACAATTAGTGGAACTCTTGAATTATTAACTATTGTGAGAACACATGTTTCAAAAAAGATGTCCAATTGCAAACTCTAATATGAACCATATTATAGCCATCCACATAATAAAGGGTAAAATTATCGTTTTGCGCTTATGTTGATTTTTCCTTCTAGACCTCCCATTTTAATCTATATGTTGACTAACGCACAAAATCTCATCTTGGTGTTAAAACTTGATGGGTAGCTAGTCCATCAAAGTACTGGCACCAGTTTAATCACGAATCTCCTTAAAAAATCTAGAAGTGATGATATCACTATAAACCCTGTATTTGAGTGAATGTTACCTAATACATGTTTCAATTAATAATTCCAATATGCAGACACTTGGTTGATACTCTATAAAAGTCCATTCTGATTATATCAAGAATTATAATGAAACACATATGAGTGGACTACTCATCAACATTGTGGTCCATAATAAACGAATTCTTAAGTGTATGTTTTAAGATTAAAGCAACGACCTACTTTATTCTTTAAAACATAAATGATTCTGGATTCATTTAATAGTGCCATTATTAAAGTAAACTCTTTTATTTACATGGAGATAAATTGCAACACTACAGTTTAAACCATAATCAGGTGACCAACTTGATTATTCAACTATGAATCAATTATTTTAGATTCTAATAATATACATGTTTCCTATACATCTCTATATATATGTATATTACTTACAAAAGAATCTCGATACCTTATGACTAGTTTTGTTATGCTCATACATATAAAACCAAAACCCTTTTGTTTTATTAATAATAAATATTTTCATTACAAAAGGTAATGTAACAAAATAAAGTTATAAGTAAATACACTTGCTTTATAGGGGATTATATTTATATAACTCCAACACTTTGGTGCTATTCAATCAATTTTAGAATAGCCTTAAGCATGGTGGATTAAATGTGGGAACAATCTATAAACCATGGGCTTCGATTCTTAATGAAATAATGATGAATCCATCTACACCATAGAGATTTTTCATCATCCATTGGTCTCCGAACCTTTTTTGTGAGTAATGTTGAGTTCATAAATTTGATGGATTTAAGCCACAAACCCTAGCGGTCTCTAGATGTTTGCAAAGTTATTTCCATTTCACCAAAGTCTTATAATTTCTCTCCTTTTTTCTTATCCATAAGAAATTATTGAATAGTTTGTCAATAGCTTTCAAAATGGAACTTGGAAAAGCCAAGTGGGTTGCCCAGTAGATATTGAGAGAATTGAGGATTGAGTTAATAAGTTGGACCGGTGTTGTACGCATTAGATGTTTAAAGCTCCATGATGAATTTCAAGATTGTATTTTGTATAATAACTCAGCATAATCGTTAGCTTTAAGTATATGTAACGAGATGGGAATACCCAAGTATTCCATTGGAAAGGTTTTTGAATGAAGACCCATTAGGGAAGTGATCAATGATTGTAGAGGGAAGGCACTCTTAGACAAAAATATACTACTTTTGGAATAATTTAGTTGTAGTCCTGAAGCTCATTGAAAGATTTTAGGGCTTTCATAAAGATTTTGATTGAAGTGGCTTCAACTTTTGAGAGTAAAATCAAGTCATCTACAAAACATAGATTGATTAGTTTAAATATAATACATTTGGAATGGTATTTAAAGGCCTTCATTCGGTCTACAACATGCTCAATGATTTTATGGAGTGATGGCATCACTAGTATGAATAGGTAAGGAGATAAAGGTTCCCCTTGTTAGATCCCTTTAGTTCTTTCAAAGAACCTAGTAGGTTGCTAATTCATCAATATGTTATGGAAAGAGGTAGTAAGGCATTCTTCAATCCACTTTATGAAAATTCCAATAAATTCCATGGACTGCAAAACATGTGAGGGGGTGCTTGTTTGGGGGGTATGAAAAAAGGGTATGGGTATGGAACGAAAGATTAAGTTTGGTAAGGGGATATGATTATAAGGTTATTATTTTGATTACCAACTTTTGGGGAATATTCCATTCCTCTCATAATCTAGAGGAATGGGTGTCATTGTTATAGAGCAATCAGTTAATTAATTACATTATAATTAATTATAATTTAATTAATTAATTAAAATATTATTAATAATTAATTAAATAAAATATAATTAATTAAAATATAATTCATTCATTAATTAAAA
>JAOSBN010138826.1:0-26727 GCA_027563595.1 Erythroxylum suave | reverse complement strand
TCTATTACTCACCATGAGCATGCACAAAGACTTGTAAGTATCTACAATTAACAGTTATATTCTCATCTCTTTTCTTTTCTATATTTTAATTGAATTTGCTTTATAAAATCTATTTTAGTTATAATTAATATTTTATTCCTATGAAGGAGAAGTTTTGGGGGTGATACCTACAACTCGTCAATTATTTCTGCAAACTCATACAAAGAAGCATGACGGGGTGACATTCGTCAATAAACGATGTAGAGAAGTAAATGTAAGTGAAATTTATGATTTAATATTAATATTATGCATCATAATTATCACTTACTAATATATAAACATTGCTTTATGATAGTACCATATACAACAAACTATTGAGCGGTGATCTCAGCAATCTGAAAATATTGATGAGATTGACACTTACTTGGAAGCAGTTGGTGGTAGGGATCGTCGTGGGAGGATCTTCGGACTAGGATCATCTGCAAATACTTGTTATTTGCAATTCTCCATATCAAGTACAGCAGCATCTGCTACGCGGTCCAACAATCAATTAGAGGCGCCTCAGAGTACAGTGTAGACATTGTTGAAACAGATGTAGCAGATGCAACAGACGATAGCTGTGCAACAACAGTCGATAGTTGCGCAACAATAGTCGTTGGAATTGTTGGCTTAGCTCCGTCAGTATAGGGGCAGCAGGTCATCGGACCAACCAGATGATCCACCAGCTCCTGATCAGTAGTGTATAGATCATTTACTTTGTATTACAGATATTATTATTTACAATGTAACGTTTTTATTACCGATTAAGATATTTTTATTTTTAATTATTAATCAAAATTTCAATTTAACAAAATTAAATGTATATTATAAATTACTTTCTATTATAAATTAAATGTATATATTTAATCATTAACAAATTAAATTAACAACTAAAATATAAATAAAAATATATATTTTAAAAAAATTTAATAAAAAATGTTACCGATGGAAATAACAAAATTCTGTTGGTAACTTATTATAATATACATTGACGGACAACATAATCCTTCGGTAATGTTTAAGCCTATTTACCGACGGTAACCACATTACCGTCGGTAAAGTTACCGACAAAACAAAAACATTCTAATCCTAAATTTACATACGGTTAAGGAACTTTCGTCGACAAATTTAGCGTTGGAAAGTTTTATTATGTCGGTACATTTTTGTTATATTTATCGACGATAATTGACTCTCTGACGCTAAATTTACCGACGGAAATTTAATGTCTGTCGGTAAAGTTATCTACGATCGAATTACGACGTTTTTTCCTATCGGTATATTCTGTCGGTAATCTTTAATACCGATGAAAAATTTATTTATTCCGTCGGTATTTTCCACCGTTAAATGACTATTTTCTTGTAGTGCTTTGTTCTCCATCTCCACTAGAGCAAACACTGTTACTGTGAATCAGTCAATCAGTGACGCTGTCACTATAGTTTCCGCTGGTGGCAGCTTTGAACTGGGATTTTTCAGTCCGACTAGTTCAACAAATCGATAACTTGGAATATGGTACAATTTTTCCAATGAATTTGTGGTTTGGTTGCCAACAGAGAAATGCCACTCGATGACTGATCATCTGGAGTCCTGCAACTCACAAGCCGAGGATTTCTGATCCTCAATAACTCAACAAAATCTATTTTGTGGTCTGCAAACAACACCAAGACACGCTCAAAATCCAGTAGCTCAGCAGTTGGATTCAGGAAAACTTGTTTTCAGAGAAGCAAATGACACCATCGAGGGTAATTACTTGTAGGAAAGTTAGGAAAGTTTTGATTAATTAGGCGACACGTCTTACCAGGACTGAAATTTGGCATGAACTTGGTAACAGACCATGATCGTTACCTGGTCTCCTGGAAAAGTTTTAATGATCCTTCAGTAGGTGATTCTACAACTAGGCTTGATCCAACTGGGTATCCACAAATATTTATCAGGAAGGGTGAGGGTGTAGTGTTTCGCTCTGGACCCTGGAATGGTGTTAGATTCAGTGGGATGCCAAATTTGAAACCGAACCCGATATACACTTATTGTTTACAATGAGAGGAAGGAATATTACCGGTACGATCTAATAGGCAATTCAGTAGTTTCACGAATGGTGTTAAATAATGAACGTGTCTTGCAGCGTTTTGCTTGGACCAGGAGCACTAGAACTTGGAACCTGTACTTAACAGCTCATAGGTACAGATACGGAATATGTGGTGCATTTGGTAGTTGTAACATTAACAACTCACCACCGTGTGCATGTCTGATAGGGTTTAAGCCTAGAACCCCGCAGGATTGGGAATCCGGAGATTGGTCCAGCGTATGTATGACATGTTGATGTTTTGGTTGTTCCAAAACTTGAATACGTGTCTTTTTTTTTCCGTTACCAACATTTCCAGCAACATCCATCCCACTACTAAAAAAAAAAAAAACAGCATAATTGGTGACGTTTAAAAAATGTCACAGAATCTAAAAAAATGTCACAAAATACCATTTGCGACGTTTTAAAAAATGTCACAAAAATATATATTGGAATGTAGTATAGGTAAAAGATTTATGCGATATTTTCAAAAAAACGTCAGAAAAAACATTGACATTCTGCAAAGTTTTTGGAAACGTCGCGGAAAGCATTTCGTGACATTTTTGGAAACGTCGCAGAGAGCATTCTGCGACATTTTTCGTTTAATTATTATTTTTATTTTTTTGAAAATAATTTTAATTTAATAATTATTTTTAAATAAATTTTTTACAAACTTTATTTGTTTAATAACTATTCAATATTATTTATTTAATTCTTCAAAAAATTTTAGTATATTATTAATTTTAATAATAATTCATGTATCACAAGAATTTCATATATGCAAACAATTTATTATGTAATTGCAATTCGCAAATATGTCATAATACACTAAGTAATATAAAAAGTACATCATAAATGTATAATATTTCAATATAAGTATATATATCTTAACATAAATGAATATTATGTGTAGAACATAAAAGTTCCACGATCATAACACAAACATTCCTTAATCGCGGCATATACAGAATCAGGAGTAGATGGAATCAGAGCTTTTATTGGTAGATATCTGTTACGCCATAGCTAGATTAGTTTTTGAATACAGGGAGGCTTGTGTGGTTGAGGTGGCTAATCTTCTTTTGTTGGAGGGTGCTTCGGATATTTTCCATAAGCTGGCCCTGGTTTCTAGGGTTCAGGGTAAGGTTTCTCTTTCTTTGGAGGCTCATAAACAGGTGGCTTGGGTTCAGGGAATGGCTTCTTTAGGGGCTTAGGGAAGGGTTACTCCTTCTTTGGGGGGTCATAAACCAGTGGTTTAGGTTTAGGTTCAGGGAATAGTTTTTCCTTATTTGGAATCTCATAAATCGGTGGTTTGGCTTCAGGGAAGCGCTTTTCCTTCTTTGGAAGCTCGTAAATCGATGGTTTAGGTTTACGTAATGGTTTCTCCTTTCTAGGGGGTTCGTAAACTGGTGGTTTGGGTTCAGGTTTAGGCTTATACTTGGGCGGTTTATCGTAAGTAACAAAAGAGGGAGTGGCTAAACCCACTAAGCCAAGCAACAACACTAGCAAGCTTGTGAGTTGCATGTTTTTATGTTTCTCTGTTGATGGTTTCTGAATGGAAAGACATGGTCCAATTTTATAGTGGTCTGATTAGGTTCAGAACTCTCCTCCTCACTATCATCTTCATCACTATCATTCATTTTCTATAACAAACAAAGGAATTGAAACCCATATAAGCCAAAAGCAGACAACTATGTATTAGACCCTATGTAGAGAATTTGTAAATACATTTGTTACAATTGATGAAAATTTTGTGCTTTGAGACTAAACGACCTATATGAACTTTGGAAACTTAAATGGCAAAACTAGAAATGTACCATGAAATTAGCTTGTCTGTAAAGACTTCTACAAGGCTAAATGAACCATATGCTGCAAATACAAAACATAAATTCTCAGATCAGAAAAGAAGAACAGGGATGGAGAGCTTGGGAATAGAGACTTGAAAGGTTAAATGCATTTGTTGCTGTTGTCAACTCCCCCTAGGCTGTTGCTGTGTTCATCATTTTTTTCCTATCTCTCTCGTTTAATTTGTGCTTTTGCTTATTCTTTCTTCTTTTATGTTCTTGGTTGATTCTCCGTTAGGGCCTTATGCAATTTTACTTTGTTCTTGATTCTGTTATTTAAGATCCTTTCAACTTCTTTCGTTTTTTCTTGATTCCATAAGCAATTGCATCTAGTTCCCTTTTCTTAGTATTTAGTGCTTGCCCCTCCTTGTTTAATCATTCAACGATCTTCAATATATATGAGAGACAAAGAATAGTAACCTTCATGTACTATAGTTTCTCAAGAAAACCTTGTTTTGACTTCAATTAACTGACCTCAAGCACTTAAAAAACCTTTTGAGGCAATGGTCACAGAATAACAGAATGAGATTCCATAGTTACAGGAACCTTAATTAAACCTTCCCTTCTCTTCTCCTAAACCAGTTTTGCAAATTTGTAGCCATGGCGAACCCCTGGTGGAGCGGTCAAGTAGGCCTTTCAGGCCTTAACCCATCATCTAATTCATCACCTTTTAGCAAAAAGAACCGTGAAATTTCCATCAGTGAAATAAGCAACAGAAGTAGTGGTTCATTTATTCTCAAATCAGAAAAGAAAAACAAGGATGGTGAGCTTGGGAATAGAGATTTGAAAGGTTAAATGTTAAGTAACAAATGACAAGAAAATAGATATTTGACTTGCCCAATACTTGAGCCATTTCTGTAGGTCATTTTCAAGATAGTAGGCAAGAAAAAGCAGCAATCAAGCTCAAGAAAGGAAATTAACATGCTCAAAGAAGGTTACTATTAGAGACTTCACAGAAACATAACATATATGGTAAAACCAAGTAGATAGATCCACTAATCCTAAAGACTAGGCCATATTTACGTGCTCTTGAACATGGTTACAAGTATTAGATCGTACACAAGTTAGGAACAATTATCAAATGTATTGAAATGTCACTGCAAACTACTTCACATTGTTTTCAATCAGGATTTCAAATATTTTGGTTCTCTTCTAGCATGTTCCTAGACTATAGTGTATGAGAAGTACTTCCATTTCTTGCCTTACATACTAAGCTATCCATGTATTCCAAAGCACCTGAGGTAGATAGCTCAATTGAACCCAAAGTAATCATTCACATTTCTTCTTTTACTATAGATTTCTTTTCACAAATAACATCATTCTTACAAAGCAGATTCATCAAAATCATCGTAACATGTTTAGCATTTGTTGTGTATGATCTAATACATTTTTTTTGAAGTAAATAACAACGATCTAATACACAACAAATGAAATTCAACAGGGATTGTAAAACAAAGACCTCCCATGAAAACAGAGCCCAAACTGTGAAGATAAAAAATTTCACAAAAAATTAAGTAATCATTTAAATTTTTAGTGACATTTCATTGCTCCACACCATTAAAGAATTTAACAACAAAAAGAAGTGAAAAAGGAGTAAAGCTTGTGACATGAAAAAACCAACAAGAAACACATAACCAAAATCAGAAATTCTCAGTTAGAATTTCAATCACAGGAATACATCAACAATACCCAGACTATCACATGACAAAACCCAGCAAACAAAACCAGAAACTGATATAAATGCTTCAAGAAAAAAAGAAACATACAAAGAGAGAAGAACACTTACAACATATTAGCATGTCAAATATCAGCATCAAAGACCTTGAGGAAGTCTTGGATAAAACACCCTGAAGCGAGTTCATAATAATCAATCATCCCTTGGACTAGTGTTTATTCACCTAAAGTTCAAATGATACAGTTAGAGAAGAAATCTAGGGAAGATATGGTCAAAGAAGAAAACATGGACGA
This sequence comes from Erythroxylum suave, assembly GCA_027563595.1. Lineage (NCBI taxonomy): Eukaryota > Viridiplantae > Streptophyta > Magnoliopsida > Malpighiales > Erythroxylaceae > Erythroxylum > Erythroxylum suave. The sequence continues at coordinate 20,841 of JAOSBN010138826.1, read as the reverse complement.
AACAACAACAGTTCAACTTTCTTGTTAGTTGAACAAAGACGTAAAGTGGGAAACAACAGTTCTTGGGAGCCTACACTTTGGCATCGATTGTTTTGATGTTTTGGATTTGAGCTGCGTGTACACCATTAGGCCGGCGATTGGCTAAGCTCTCAACATTGGAAATGTTAGATCTAAAACTGCCAAATTGCTGACTGAAGAGGACAGGATAATATTTGCATCATGTTTCCCTCCAGAAATTTCCTTTTAAAGCTCGTGAAGGCAGAACATCAATTTTAAGTAGGGAAACAGTGACGTTTTCTTCAACAAAACGTCGTGGTTTCTATTTTGCGACTTTTTATTGATAAAACGTCGCAAAAAGCTTTACAAAAATGTCATTAAAAATTAGAACTTTTCGTGACATTTAAAAGTCTTCACAATCCGTGACGTTTTATCAATAAAACATTGTGGATTTTGTCTATTTCTTATAGTGTCCTTTTATTACACTTTATTACCATAATGTTGATAACGTTTCTTATATTCATGTCTTTTAATTGTCATTGTTATTAAAGCTTATAACATTATTATTTTTCAGTATATATATATACCTCTTATCACTGTGTTGGTTTTTCAATATATAGACACACAACAGTACTCTACTCTCTAGCTTCGTCAACCTAACACTCGTCCTTCCTTCTCTCTATATATATACACAGAGGTAGAGGTACAGAAGAAGCTTATAACATCTTAAGACATCATTCTTCTTGTCCTAAGGCTAGTGTAACCCATCTTCTTCAAATTTGCTTGTTTCTTGGTTCTTTTGCTTAATTTTTGGAGATAGTTCTTATTCTACCTATTGAAGTGCACTAAAGCTAGTAGAGAAGATGTTAAGCTTATAGTCAGATCTCATTATCTTGCTGCAGTGTATAAGGGGAATTTTTGACTTAGAGTTGTGATTTTCACGATGCCTTATTTTCAAATAAGTCATTCCAATTTAATTATACATGTTATTTATGCTAACAATCTAAGTTAGAAAATATTTGTTGTGTTACTACTGTTGTCAAAAATTGTGTTGTTCTGCTTGCTCTTTGTCGGGATATTTTTTGTTCTTACTACTATTTCAAATTTGTTACTGTAAGTCGAAATACTATGTTGCTGTGTGTTGATTTCAATATAAGTTGGAATTATATCATTCTTGAATGAAACCAACGTAGGTTCTATCCTTTCTATTTCCAACATAGGTTCTACCCCTATCATTGTAGCCTAGATAGCCTAGAGAATTATACCTGACCTAACTAAATTAGAGCTTCTAGATGGGAGAAACTTTAAACGCTAGTTTGAGAAAATTCTTTTTTACTTTCAACAATACGAAATTGATTATGTACTGTTTCAAGAAATTCCTAGTGACAATACCGACCCTAAGGCATCAAAGGATATAGTACCGTTAGGGAAGTGTTTCTCAACCATATAATAAGCTCATTGTTTGATATCTACTATAAGCACAAAACTGCCAAGGAAATTTTGGATGCTTTAGAAGTGAAATATGGGACGGATGATACCTGTACTAAGAAATATGCAGTTGTTAGGTGGTTAAAATTTATCGTTGTTTATGAGAAGCCCATTATGGACCTTCTACATGGAACAGTAATTGAAGTTATTTCAACTCTATGATAGTCTTTTGATTACAGATCGTATTTTTCACTAATATTCCTTACCAAATGTTGAAACATCAAACATCTTCAACCTACTACATAAACATCAAACCTGTTTAGGCAAAAAAATCAAATTAGCAATACAATAGATGTTTAAACATCTGACAATTTGCACTTTCCAACATCAGGTTAAGTGAAGAATATTTACACATTATTCTAATACATGAAACCATTTCCAGGTAAGGCCTTACAAGTACATCTAGTGCCATTTTTTTCTTCATTATTTAGACTAACAAACATAAGCAACAATACTAAACACAAGCTTAAACAAGCAATCCATTTCCAATACTTTTCTAATTGTGTTTCATAACTAGTCGTCGTAGCAACTAGCTCATTCTTCAATGTGAACTTTTCTACAATTGTTTCAACTTGTATAATTTTTACTACATTCTCTCTTAACTCTGTGACTTCTGCCTTCAATAGATTATTTTGACAATATAGCATCTGCTTTCTGCTCTTCAGCTCTAAAATAATCTGTCTTACTCTTGGACAAAATCTTTTATCATGACATTTGTGAAATCTACAAAAATTTTCACTCTAGCAAAGAAAAAGCAACATTTCTTTAATGAAATATATGAACATATTTAGCTAAAAAACATTAAAATGTACCAAAATTATCGAAAAGAGTCGACAACCATAAAACCTTCTTCGTAGATTTCCATCAGTCCATAAAGTCCATCCAGATGCTTTCAAGATACAGTAACAATATTTAGCCTCTCCTTCATAGTCCCATTCAACTGGATAAGTTGAAGAAATCAACTTGTTTGACCTTATATCAAGCTTAGAACATGTCCCTCTATGGCCAAAGTTGAAAATTTTAAAAATTCCAACCCAACATAAAATCACAACCAAATTGAATCCTCTAATTAACCTCATTACCTTGAAGAACTACTATTTGAGCTCATTCTCAACTATTACAGGACAATGTTATAATATTGATTGTTCACCCACTGATAGCTAAATGATGCCTACAAACTTGAATTTGTTTGCACCTAATAATCTACATTTCTTCCATAAATGTCATACCCAGTGTATACACAATATCAAAACATGGACAACTACCAAATGTATAATAGAAAGCCTGATCATATCATATATCCAAATGTATAATAGAAATTTTCATGAAAATCAATTATCTTCAACAGGCTATTTAACCTAACAATCAAACTCATTTAAAAAAGATAAAATTATTTACATATATGTAACATTGTTAGGGAAAAGGAATAAAGTGGATATTAAAACATCATAAATTTAAATACAAAATGTAGAAGGGACCATAACTTTCATTACCTACTTCAGTCTTCAATCACAACATATGTATTTTTCAGATCTCCAAAAACCTTACCGCCTATTCACACTTAGACTACTAAGAAGGCATAAGAAATGATGCGTCCAGGGATTAGAGTGAAGGCACATCCAAGGGAAGAAAAATAGGGTGAAACATCTGTTCATCAACGATTTTAGGGTTATTTATGACAAACATCTGTTGAAAAAGAAGAGGGAAGTGTTTCCTTTTTTAATCAGGTTTTTAAGAAATTATTTAATTTTTTGTTAAAATACACCTAGCTTCTATACTAAATAATGTATATTAAAGTGGCATGTAAACACTAAACTAGCTGCATGTAACGGCGCATGTAAATATGCCCTAATTTCCATCCAAAAAAGTCTTTAATTGATCAGACCTGTGAAATTATAGCCCTTAAAATAGCTAGCTTGGAGTTAATGTTCTAAATGATCATACTTAAAAAGATTAAGCCCCAATTTGGGCTTTTAGCCAAATGTGGAGAAAACTCGTGATGGACGCCCATCTTAGGAAACCAAGTTCAATGGGTCAAACGAAGATATATGCTGACTACTTGTATTTTATTTATGGAATAATACTGAGATATTCTCAATTGTTGAATTGCATCATTAGCATGACTTTATTATGTTTGATGAGGTTGAATTGTTTAATCCTTAATGAGATTCATAGCCTAAGTTTAGGTGGTGTGAGCAGGACACACTTGGTGAACTCACCTACGTGATTGTGGGGGGCTAGCCACCCTCTTATGAGAGTATTTAGGCCATCTGACTAGGGCGATCATGAGACCAGAGCATTTTGAGGCTATTATTTCTCTAGCAGGCTCTGTCTCTGATTTTCTTAGACACTAGGTTTAAGACTTAGCTCACCTAGTTGTTCAACTATTTTTTTCTTCTAAATTATTACAACTTGTTTCTCAAGTTTTGGACTAAGTGAGGGATTGTTGATGTTTTGGTTGCTCCAAAACTTGACTAAGGTTTTTGTTTTTTAGTTACCAACATTTCATGTAACATCCATCATTTTATTGCACTTTATTACCATAATATTGATAATGTTTCTTATATTCACCTTTTAATTGCCATTGTTATTATACCTCCAATGTTCTTATTTTTCAGTATTATATATACCCATCATGTGTTGGTTTTTCAATACACAGACACACAACGCTACTTTACTCTTCAGCTTTGTTAACCTCACACCTCTTCCTCATTCTCTCTCTCTATATATATAGAGGTACAGAAGAAGCTTACAACATCTAAAAATATCATTCTTTTTGTCTTAAGGCTATTGAACCCATCTTCTTCAAATCTGCTCTTTTCAGTTCTTTTGCTTAATTTTTGGAGACAGTTCCTCCTCTGTCTTTTGGAGTGCATCGAAGTTAGTAGAGAAGGCATTAAACCTAAGTTCGGATCTCATTGTCCTATCACACCATAAAAAGGGAAATTTTTATATTAAGGCAGTGATTTTTCACAATGCCTTACTTTTATATAATTCGTTCCAATTTAATTATATCTACTATTTCCACTAACGTGACAAAGAATGATTCTTTTTTTAGGGTAGGAGAGGGGTTTCAGTTGGTACAGAGTGTGAAATTACCAGATTCAAGGAACTCCTGATTTAATAGAACAATGAACCTTGCAGAATGTGGGAGAAAGTGCTTGATGTAGAGTTCTTGTACAACTCATTCAAACTTGAATATCACATATGGAAATAGATGCTTACTCTGGTTTGGAGACCTTACAGATATAGAAAATGGGTAGGACATTTATGTTAGGCTTATTGTCTCTGATTTAGGTATGGTATATTTTCATTTTCCTATTCCTTGGTTTTTTGCCAGAAATGAAAATGCAATTTGATCCTGAGATCTCTTAGTAATATAAAAGGTATTCATAGATTATTAATAAATCATTAGAAACAAAATATTAAGGTGTTTTAACAAGACCAACACTTATTTTACAAGTGAACAGCAGTAATGATTGCTTCCCTCTTCTTTTTGTATTCTCAAGATTCTAAGCTTTGAACCTCTTTTTATTTACTGGTCATACTTGCTATACAGAATCCATCTACAGCTTTGAGAGCAAGACTAGATTTTGGGTTATAGGAATCAATTTATTGGTCATGGTTACTGCTTTACTAGGCTTTTTTGAATGCTGCAATTAAGCAGAAAGAAACTTGAAAGACAAGTTAATTCTTCTTAAATCCTTATCTAATACTTGAATTTTGAAATGCAATAACGAATGGAAACACAATCGGAGGCTTCCTGGTTTCTGCAAGTATTATGCTTCGAGTTTTCATCTATTAATTGATGTTGGTTATTTTGAGAGAAACAAAATGAAGTGAAGAACTTTAATATGCGCATCAAAAAGTTGTTTCATGTAAACTTTAATTGATGGACATTCTGATATGCAATAAGTTTGATTGTGATTCAGGAAACAAATTTGACCAACGAAAGCAATGAAAAAGATTTGGAGCTTCTTGGTTTGTCAACTATTGTTAATGCTACCAACAACTTCAGGGATGACCGCAAACTTGGAGAGGGGGCTTTGGACTTGTTACATCACATAATGTAAAAATAGAATGTTTTGGGGAAGAAATTGTATTGAATTGATTGAAATCCAACAAGTGGAGAGTAACAACTCTCAATGTCTATTTTATGAAATGAAAGACAAAGAAAACCACTAGCCAAGGAGATTAGGGCCTGTCCTCTCACACAAAAACAATGACAAAATAATATAATCATTAGCAGCCCTATCATGTCCTTTTATTCCTATAAAAATAACAAACTTTCATCCTTAAATGCTGCCACCTGTCCCTTTGTTAATCACGTGGGAAATGTTTATTTGATTCTTCTTGGGCTTCCTCATATACATTTGCTTAATTGGAGCTTATCAACACTCCTAGCCAAAAGTTTCACTTTGTCCTCAAGGTGGAAATCAGGGAAATGAGCATTGATATCTTCAAACTTCTCCTAAGAGCTTTCATACGTTGGTAACTCATTCCATTCAATAAGAACTTCCATTGAACCATCAGCTACAATGCACGTATCTAAGGAAAACTTAAGAGAAACTTATAGCTCTATCTCATCATTAAGAAAAATTGGTAAGGGTTGATGAGTCAATTGATCCCCAATAGCTTTCTTTAATTGTGAAACATGAAAAATCGAATGGATCCTTACATTAGCAGGTAACTGAAGCTTATATGCATCAACTCCAATTCTCTCCATAACTCGAAATGGCCTATAAAATTTGTGAAAAAGTTTTGGATTGACTCTTCTTACCAAGCTATGCAGCTTGTATAGTTGAAGTCTTAAATAAACCATATCTCCAATGTCAAATTGAACTTCTTGCTTCTTTGTATTAGCCTACTACTTCATTTTGTTTAGAGCAGCCACTATATTAGCTTTCAACATATCAAGAATGTCATTTCTTTTCTGAATCAATTGATTTATGTCTTGAACAATAGAAAGTTCATCTAAACCTCAAAAGAGTTGGTAGAGGTCTCCTATACAAGGCTTCAAATGGAGTAATCTTTGTTAACTCATGATAGGTTATATTAAAACAATATTCTGCCCAATGAAGCCATTCAGCTCACGATTTCTATTTATCACCACAAAAGCAATGCAAATATGTCTTAAGGCATCAATTTACAACCTCAGTTTGGCCATTTGATTGGGGTGATAGGCTGAACTCATTTGAACTTATGTACCTACCAATTTGAATAATTCCTTCAAAAAATTGCTCATAAAAATCTGATCTCTATCTAACTCAATTGAAACAGGATATCCATGCAAATGAACAATTTCCCTAGCAAATATCGTAGTTATTTCTTTAGCATTGTAAGGATGTTTGAGAGGGATAAAGTGCACATACTTGGTTAAACGATCAACTACCACCAGAAAAGAATTAGTCCCTTTTGATTTAGGCAAACCACCATTGAAATATCATCCCAACTCTGTTTCAGAATTGGCAGAGGTTGTAGTAGCCCTGCTGGAGACAAAGTCGAGTGTTTGTACTGTTGGCAGACCTAACATTGCCCTCCCCAACAAAATATTGATGTGATTCTTTTGTATGTACGAAAGAAACCTGAATGAACCCCTAAAGGTAAAGCATGGAATTCCTGAAGTAATGTAGGAATCATGATGGATCCTTTTGGAATGACTAGTCTACCCTTGTAGAAAAGTTGCCCCCTTTTGATCGTATAATATGGATAAGAAGATGGTTGTAATGCTACTTCTTGTAGGATTTTTCTAAGCTTGACAGCTTTTCGCAGCTCCTCTTCCAAATATTCTAATCCCATAACTTGGCTAACTAAAAATGTAGCCAATATCGTTCCCTCATCTACTCGCGATAGACCATCCAATACATTGTTACTGAGTCCAAGTTTGTATTGTATCTCGAATTGAAATCCTAGAAATTTAGAAATCCATTTTTGTTGCTCCTCACCTATGGTTTTCTGCTCTAGCAACAACTTCAAACTTCTCTGATCATTTTGAATTATAAATAGCTTTCCTAAGATGTAATGTCTCCATTTGGTTATAGCAAATATAATTGCCATTAACTCATACTTGTACACAAATTTCTGTCATGCTGTTGGAGAAAAAGCTTGACTGATGTAAGCTATTAGTCTCCCTTCCTATATAAGTACAACTTCAATCTCAATCTCGGATACATCAGTTTGGATCAAGAATTGTTTTGAGAAGTCAGGCACAATCAAAACTGGTACCATGGTTATCACTCTCTTTAACCCTTCAAAAGCCCTCATGGCCTCAGGATTCCACTTAAAATTATCCTTCTTAGGGAGTTGAGTTAGTGGTCTAGCAATGAAACCATATTTTTTAACAAACCTTTGATAATACTTTGTGATACCCGAGAATCGTTTAAAGCTTTTAACATCCTTTGGTATAGGATATTTCAACATTGCTTCAACCTTTTCTTGATCTGCTGCTCACCTGATATAATAAGCCCTAAATACCCTAATTGAGGTTGAGCCAAAACACATTTCTTCTTATTAACACACAAGGTGTTTTCCAGCAAAATTCTGAATGTTTCTTGTAGTTGTTGTGTGTGAGTTTGAATGTTAGGGCTGTACACTAATATGTCAACAAAGAATACCAAGATAAATCTCCTGAGATGTGGTCAAAATATGTTGTTCATCAAGGATTGAACCATCAAAGGTGCATTTGACAATCCAAATGGTATCACCAAAAATTCATAATGTCCCTCATATGTCTAAAATGCTATCTTTTCGATGTCTACTCATATTTGATGGTATCTTGATTTCAAATCCAACTTAGTAAACACCTTCGCACCAGCCAACTCATCTAATAATTCATCAATTGTTGGTATCGAAAACTTATCAGGAATTGTTGCCTTATTGAGCTCCCTATAATCCACACACATCCATTAAGCTCCATCTTTCTTTTTAACCAAAAGAATAGGACTGGAAAAAGGACTACTGCTACATTTTATAATCCTTGCTTCTAATAACTCTCTCACAATCTTTATCTGTATGGCCTTATGTTTGGTGGTTGAATCCCACCTTTTAATTTGATTGTATGATCCTCAACTCTTAAAGCAGGCAATTTGATTGGTGACTTAAACAACTTCCTATAGAACTCAAGTAAAGTCAAAATATGTGGAGCTAATTCTTGCTTATTCCCATCGATAGTAATGTCAATAGACTCCACCCAATATCCCTCTTTTTCTACCAAGAATTCCTTGACTAATTTCTTAAACAAAATTATGGATTTAGATAGAGCTGGACTAACCTTAAGTGCGATGAATTTCCTCTCTTGGTGATACTGCAGAATTAAGGTCTTAAAATTGACGTTTATATCTTCTAACTTCTCTAACCAATCAACTCCCAAAATAATGTCTACACCCTTAAACTCAAACGAGTAAAATTCCTCGCAAATCTCAGTCCCCTGTACCTTAACTATTAACCCTCTACAAACTCCTACTCTTTTGACCCTACAACCATCTCCCATTTGAACAATAAACAACTTAGTCTTATCAAAAGATAACCTCAATTCTAAAACAATATTATCATATATAAAGTTACAAGAAGAACTGAAACTATCAGTATCATTACCTCTCTTTGTTGGAGTTCACCAACCAACTTCATTGTTTTTTTATAAGTGAGTCTAGCCATTGATAAGTTGGATAGTTCTATCTCTATTATCTCTTCATTTTTGAATTCTGATGACAACACAATCTCAGTACTTTTTATCAATTCGTTAGCTCCTTCTTCTTCGTCATCATTTTTCTCCTCTGGAGCCATTAATAATACACTAAATTGATGATTTTTACATCTATGTGTGGGTCCCTAATGTTCCAGACGTCTGAAGCATAACCCCTTTTCTTTTTGTCACTGTGATTTTGTTTCTGTCATCCTTTAGACATTCTCTTGACCGTTCTTCGGTGGCCTGACATTTTGATTTAGGTTTATTTTATTTAATTTAAAGTGAGAATTTGATTGTTCTGGTCTGGGGTTAAACTTCATCATTGGTTTGTGAACATGAGCTGAAATTGTTGGCATAGGTCGTGAACTACTGATACCTACTCCATTTTGAAATTAGGCTAGCATGATGTTCTTCTCTTCAATCTTTTGGGCCAGTATCATGAGCCCTTCCAAATCATTAACGGTAGCTAGCCTCAATTAAGCTTTTATGTCTGCTCTAAGACCATTGATAAAAGCCCTAATCAGACAAGCTTCTTCAACCTTCCTCAACGAAGTTGAATTCCTTTTAATGATGGCTTTATATTCCATTACACTTTTTTCTTGTTTTAATGCCATCAATATTTCATATGTATTCCCTTTTCTAGGGCCTTTAAATCTCTTTAGGATCTCTTCCTCAAACTCCTTCCACGATGAATTCAAGTGCCTTCCTTTATACCATTGAAACCAATTAAGTGCTTCATCTTCCAAACAAATAGCGACAACCTCTATTCAATCTTCCATGGATACCTTATTGTAACAGAAGTACCTCTCAATAAGAAATAGCCACCCATAGGGGTCTTTGCCCATAAAGATTGGTAGCTCCAGTTTTCTTACTTGCCTCTCACCACTTCTTTTTTTTTTGCCTTGTTTGCTCACTCGTTCTCCACTTTTTACAGCTCTTCTACTGCAATCTCCCTTCGAAAGTCTGGTAACCTTAATGATAATCATCTTTGATGCTTTTAGACTTCGTTCCCTCAAAGCCTCACATTCTTATCTTTTTTTGAATCAAATCACACATTTGCATCATCCTCTCCCTTAAAACACTCATATCATCCATTTAACTATGCACAACATTATCTAACATTTCAATCTTCTTTTCCATTCTTGTTTTAACCATAAGATGCTAGAATCTGTGGCTTTGATACCTTTGTTACATCACAAAATGTAAAAATAGAATGTTTCGAGGAAGAAATTGTATTGAATTGATTGAAATCCAGCAAATAAAGAGTAATAACTCTCAATTTCTATTTTACGAAATGAAAGACAAAGAAAACTACTAGCCAAGGAGACGAGGGCCTATCCTATCGCACAAAAACAATGAGAAAATAACATGATGATTAGTAGCCCTATCATGTCCTTTTATTCCTGTAGAAATAACAAACATTCATCTGTAAATGCTGCCACCTATCCCTCTATAATTCATGTCGGAAATGTTGCTTTCATTCTTCTTAAGCTTCCTCATATACACTTGCTTAACTGGGGGCTTATTAGGACCCGTGTATAGGGTATGATTTTGAATGAGAAAATAAGGTAGTAGAAATGTTGAGGGAAACTATTATAGCTTATAACGCTAGATTTCAACATCTATTTAAATGAAGTCTTAGGGTATGTTAAAGGATGGATAGTAAGTAGTTGTTAAAAGGCTTTTAAAGAGTTTCCCTCAAGGACTAGACGAATTCAAGAATGAAGTTATTTGCATTGCCAAGCTTCAGCACTAGAACCTTGTTAAGCTTCTAGGTTGCTACATTGAGATGGAAGAGAAAATGTTGATTTATAAATACATGCCTAACAAAAGTTTCAATGCCTTCATTTTTGTCAGGTCCTCTACTAGATTAATTTGAATAATTAATATGGCCCATATTACTTGAATGGATTCTAATATAAAGATAGGCCCAAAATAATAGTTATTGGGCTTGTTAAGGTAATTAGACTCCTTAAGGTTAATTAACAATTAACCCTTCCCTCTCCCTTAAGATGTAGTTATGTTAAAAAAAAGATCAAACGAAAAGGTTCTTACACCATTGAAAGAATAGAAAAATGTACGAAGGAGAGAGTGGATAAACTTTGTATCTAGAACTTTACGCTGTAATGGATTCAGGTTTGTTTGTATTTGCTCATCGATCCATAACCATTTCTATCAATTGGTATCAAAGCATGCATTGTCTGTGTTGCATAGTTTGTTTTCATCTATGACATGCAGTTTTCTGTATTGGCTTGACTAGTAATATTGTTTCGAAATTGATTTTTGATGTTAACGATGTTTGCATTGTTTTTCTTGGACGTTTTCTTACATTGAATAATTTTGTGGAAACTGGACTACCAATGCTTTTAGATTATCCCAATATCTAAAGCATGTATGGCACCTGTTGTTGGATTGGTTGAATAACAGTGGTGGTTTTTGAGATTATTAAAGATCGAAAACGATGCAACTTGTATTTATGGTTGTTGAAAAGAAACTCACACATCTAAACATCTCATAAATGTCCTGATGATTTTGGCATGAAATTTGCGTTTTCAGTTTCCATGCCTGTAAGAAAAAGTTTTTGGTTTAGAGTGAGAGTAATAAACTGTAGAAATCGAAATGCCAGGTTCGGTCATGGAAAGTTTATAACATTGTGAAGGGATGTTCATGGATTTAGGATTATGGGATGTATTGTAGTATGAAAGAAAACCCATGAAAGAAACCCATATAACTAAAAAAAAACAAAGAAAATAGTCTGTGACTCTGCATAAGGAGGAAGATGGGGCACGTGTGAATGATGGTTAGGTAGTGGTCAGCACATGCACTGAACAACCATTCACACATGCTGGCACGTGCTCTGCATGTTGGACCCCGTTTTCGGAGCCCAATAATTCCAGATGACATAGAACCTGAGCCCTTGTATTTCCCTGTGGGGCTATTTCCATAATCATTGGTTCATCTACTTCTAAGTAACATCTCAAAAGGGTTAAACCCGGGTTCCATTTTTGCCTGTCCCGAGGCAATGATTTAAGATGGTCGGGTAACTAATAAATGAAAGGGAAGTCGAAAACATCAAACTATAAAAAAATCTTCAACATCAACATGAGCGGGTTCGCCACTGCGAAACTAGGATAATGTTCTAAGGACCTCTAGGGAAAACTTTACCGTGGCTAAACTCCAAACTTTGCCATGGGGAAATCACTAATTAAAGGCAGAAGTACCCTTCGGGAGAAGTTCGTTACAATTGAAATTGGTTCGCAAACCTTCAAACCTGCCATTCCAAATTCAAACACCTCGTACCACTTTTACTAATAATCCTCTCAAAATCACTTCTTATAAATGCAATATCAACTCCTCAACATTCCATTATCAATTGATTTCATTAAACACCCGAATCCTACTCCCTCGGTTCATTACATACGAAAAATTCTCATCTTTTACTATAGCTGCCTTATATGCATCCAACATAACACTACCTCTTATAATGATCATATCTCCCAATCCCATATTTCCCAATTCTTAAATATCAAACACTTATAAGCAACACCATTTGTGCATTCAATAATCATGTCAACACATAAATACATCGAAATGGTCTGTAAAATGGTTATGTGAAATCATGAACAAATTGAACTAAAGCAATTTGCTATAGTGGTTTGGCGTAGTCGTAAATATGAAGGAGTCCTGAACGGAGCTCCATGCCACTAGCGAGTAGCTAGGAGAAGCCTTGAGTCAGAGTACACTTGACGAATAGAATGGACAAAACCCAACCCATATAACATCTATTTCATATCTTGTAAACTTGTTGCCTAAAATGGCATGTTTTTCAAAAAGTGATTTCATAAACATTTCAAAAAAAAAAATCATTTTTTCATTCTTTTCCTAAATCGTCACACAATATTCAAAAGCCAACCATATTACATTTTCTTAAAGCATTTAAGAGCAATAAATGCACATTTACTAAACAATTGAAAACATTTATTTTCTTGATTTTCGAAGAAACACTAAGGGCTTGTTATTCAATTATAAAAAATACAACCCACCTTAATTTCCTGGCTCATCAATAGTTCAATGATGCCTCTCCTCTTGCTCCTCTTGCCTCTCCTCTTGATTTCCTTCAATATTGGCAAAATCCCAATTCAATATGACTTCTAATTGTGAACTCAAAGAAAATGCATACACTAACATTAATCCTAGAATACGTAAACCCATGCATTTCTTAAGCTTCATGCATTAAGACCCTTCTAAAAATCCAAAGATAAAATCATACACTTACCTTGAATCTTCACCAATTAATGAGTTTCTTGGCTCAGATGGAAGCTCTAATCTTCCTTTTTCTTTTTGCCTTCTTGAACAACTCCAGAATCACTATCTAAAACTAAGAAAATTTGAAACCTAGCTAGCTTTCTCCTCTTTTCTCTTCTCCCATGACACTCCCACTCTTCCTCTCTCAATTTTCGTGTTTCTCCTTCTTCATTTGCAATACATCACATTTTCTTCCCCTTTTTACCCTTAATGAACCCTAAAAGTCCATTTTACCCTTCCTTATAAGCTTATATTCTTTCCACCTTAAGTGATCTTCTAATTTTACCCTCCAACATTCTTAATACTTTAATACCATTAAACCATATAATAAAATCCTACTAACATTAGCATAATAATTAAATTCCAAAACTAAATTCATCAAAACATCATAATTCCTTAAATTCATGCTTAAATAAATAACAATAAATAATGATACATAAAAATTCGGGGCTAACATTTATCCCCCTAAAAAAATTTGATCCTCGAAATTCTTACCTGAGTCATCGAAGAGATGTGGATACTTCTCCTCATGGCTTCCAAGGGCTCCCATGTAGCCTCTTCCACGGAATGGTTTCTCCACAGGACTTTGACTAGTTGAACTATCTTGTTCCTGAGGACCTTTTCCTTGGTATCCAAAATCTCCACTGGAATCTCCTCATAAGTCAGATCATCTCTCAACTGGACCTCAATGGGCTGAATAATGTGAGAGGGATTCAATCTATACCTCCTCAATATGGAAACACGGAAGACACCATGTATTCGCGATAATTCCGGTAATAATGCCAACCTATAGGCTTGCAGTCCAATTCTTTCAAGAATCTCATAAGGACCCACATATCATGGACTCAACTTACCCTTCTTACCAAACCTCATGACTCCTTTCCAAGGAGATGTCTTAAGGAAAACTTTCTCACCCACTTTATATTCCATTTCTTTCTGATGTGCATCAGTATAGCTTTTCATTCTATCCTGTGTTGCATTTAACCTTTACTTAATTAAGTTGACCTTGTCAACTATCATTTGAAGTAACTTTGGTCCCACTAATCTCCTTTCTCCTTCTTCATCCCAGCATATAAGAGTTCTATATCTCCTCCCATATAGTGCTCCATAAGGATCCATCTAAATACTCGAATGCTACGAATTATTGTAAGCAAATTTGACCAATGGCAAATTCTCATCCCAAGCTCCTTTGAAATCCATCACACATGCCTTAAACATTCCTTTAAATGTCCGAATGGTCCTCTCAGATTGACCATCTGTCTGAGGGTAAAAAGCAGTGCTATAATTCAACTTGGTTCCCAGAGCTTCTTGTAAGTTTCCTTAGAATCCCGAAGTAAATCGAGGATCTCTATCAAAAACTATAGAATCTGGAATCCCATGCAGTCTCACATCTCATCAATATACTTCTTCGCTAGTACATGCAGAGGATCAGTCTATTTAATTTCCAGAAAATGGGTTAACTTCGTCAAATGTTCAACGATAACCCATATAACATCATGCTTCCTACTGGTCTTGGGCAAACTCATAAAAAAATCTATAGTAACTCTTTGCCACTTACACTCAGGAATGGATAATGACCTTAACTTACCTAAAGGTGCCTAGTGTTCAGCCTTGACTTGTTGACACACTAGACACTTACTTGCATATTCTACTACATCCCTCTTCATGCCTTTCCACCAAAAATGCTCTTTCAAATCTTTATTCATTCTGGTACTACCTGGCTGCATAGCATAAGGCGCATTATGTGCCTCGTCAAGTATCTCATCCTTTACCTCCTTGACATTCAGAATATAAAGTCAATTATCTACAACCATAAGTCCATCATCCCTCACTACCACTTTAGATTTCTTATCATTCTGAATTTCTCCTCAGATTTTTTTTAATTCTGCATCTTGTGCTTGCAACTCTATAACTTTCTCCCCGAGTATCGGTCTCAGTTTGAAATTTTCCAAAATGCAATCTGGCTCCTCCTCTGTCAAACTTATCTTCAGCTTAGCTATCTCTATTAACAACAGTAGATAAACTGTCTGAACATAGGCTATAGAGAATTTCCTACTCAAGGCATCTGCCACCACATTCTCCTTTCCTAGATGGTATTCATAATCCTTGAGCAACTCTAACCACCTTTTCTATCTCATATTTACTATTTTTGCTAAATAAGTATTTGAGACTGTTGTGATCTATAAAAACCCTCGTTTGCATATAAATAATATCTCCAAATCTTTAGGGAAAAAATCATTGCTACCAATTCTAGATCATGGGTCAGATAATTCAACCCATACGGCTTTAATTGCTGCGAGGCATAAGCTATTACTTTGTCTTCCTGCATTAACACACAACCCAAGCCCTTCCTTGAAGCATCACTGTAAATGGTATAACCTTCATCTCCCATAGGCAAGGTCAGAATTGGAGCACTTGTCAATCTGTGTTTAAGCTCCTCGAAACTTTTCTGACATCCATCACTCTAGATAACTTTTGATTTTTCCTTAATAATTTGGTCATCGGAGTAGCTATAATAGAAAATCTTTCCACAACCTTCTATAATAGCCTACCAGATCTAGAAAACTCCTGACTTCTGCAACTATCTTTGGTGCATGCCACTTCACCACTGCTTCAATTTTTCTCGGATCAATATGCATTCCATCCTTCGAGATCACATGCCCAAAAAAGGTCACCTCATGAAGCCAAAATTCACATTTGTTGAAATTGGCATAAAGTCCTTTCTGCCTCAGTGTTTGCAACACTATCCAAAGATGTTTTTCATGTTCTTCTTCGTCTTTAGAGTAAACTAGAATGTCGTCGATAAACACTATGACAATCTGATCCAGATACTCCTTGAAAACTTTATTCATAAGGTCCATAAATGCAGCCGGAGCATTAATTAATCCAAATGGCATGACTAAGAACTCATAGTGCCCATAACAAGTCCTAAAAGTTATCTTGCTTACATCAGCTTCGCTGATTCGAAGTTGATAGTAGCCTATCCTGAGATCAATTTTAGCGAAAACACGTGCCCCTGCAATTGATCGAACAAATCATCAATTCGTCGCAGAGGATACTTGTCCTTAATGGTCACCTTGTTGAATCTCTGGTAATCGATACACATATGCCATGTCCTATCCTTCTTCTTAACAAATAGAACAGGCGCTCCCTACGGTGACAAGCTCGGCCTGATAAACCCCTTTTCTAACAGCTCTTCCAACTATTCCTTAGGCTCCTTCAATTCAGCTAGAGCCATTCTATATGGTGGTATAGAAATAGGTACGGTATCAGGAATCAAGTTGATGACAAACTCAATTTCTCTTACCAGTGGCAAACCAAGTAAGTCTTTTGGAAACATGTTGGGAAACTCCCTCACAATCAAAAAATCTTCTAACTTCCTCTCATCCACATTGGTATCTATAACACATGCCAAGAAGGCTTCACACCCTTTTTCCATCATCCTATTAGCTAGCAAAGCTGAGACCATTCTAGTTGACAACATTCTTCGGTCTCCTCTAAAAGTCACCTTCTCTCCCTTACCCAAGTCAAACTCTACCTCTTTGAGACTACAATCTAACTTTGCACCATATTTTTCCATGGCATCCATACCCAATATAACATCTAAACCCTTTAGCTCTAATGGAAATAAGTCTACTACAAGTCTAGCACCCTTAATAACTAGTTCACAATCTCTATACACTTGACTTATTATCACCTTCCTCCCTAAGGAGTGCTAACAATCAATGGATCTTCTAAAGGCACCAATTTTATATCACATAATGTCATACTTGTAGAAACAAATGAATGCGTGGAGCCAGTATCAACGAAAACATATACTTTAGAATTAAGTAAATGTGCCATACCCATGACAACTTCACGTGCGGCTACGGCCTCTTCTCTGGTCATAGCAAACACCCTGGCCTGTGCTTAACCCCTTGGCCTTCCTAGAGGAATAGCATTCTTTGCGGCCCAAGAACTACCCACCTCAGTGACTGGCCTGGTTCCCACTGTTTCTTCTCTCCTTAGGGCTTGCAACTACGATCCCTCTTGCTTTGTCATCTGGGGACATTCCCTGATCATGTGTCCCTTCTCCCTACATCTAAAACACACTCTAAGTAGCTTGAACCACTCTCTTTTGTAAAACTTCCCATAATGCTCACATTGAGGGTTTGTGTACTTGCTCCTCTCCACCCTGCTATGGCCTCCCACTATTGTGGTTTGCGCTGAAGATGCCATTGATTTCTGATTCTTAGTGGAGCCATTACTCCCCACCTCACTTTGAGTGTGGAAGCTCCTTGTACTCCTCTCAAGCATTGGAGCACTCATTCCCTTCTTGAAAGATTGCTCCCAGTTCTTCCTCTTCTTATTCACTTCAGAATTGATATTCTCTAGTTTCTTGGCCTGAAGTGTAGCATCTACCAACTGTTGATAGTCATAGAAGTTATGGATCAACGCCTTCTCCTTAATCCCCAAATGGAGTCCTCCCTCAAACTTCCAGCATTTGTCCTCCTCATTTGCCACAATGTTAGGTGTATATCAGGAAACCTGAGTGAACTTCAGTTCATACTCACTCACACTCATGTCCCTCTGTGTGAGATTTAGAAACTCTTTGGCCTTCTCCTGTACATAAACCTTAGAGAGATACCTCTTCACGAACACCTCCCCAAAATCTTTCCATGACAACATCGGAGGCATAACCTGACTGTGAGGCACTGATTCCCACCAACGTACTACATCTCCCTGTAGTAAGCTCACTGCATAATCCAGTTTCTCTTCATCAGAGCACTTCATCTGAAGCAGGTCTCTCTCTGTTCTTTTCAACCATGCTTCAGCCTCTTCTGGATTTATAGTACCATTGAAATCTACTGCTCCATACTTGTGGAGCTTTTCATATTGTCCACTCTTCTCCACCGGAGCTGGGATCAGCTTGCGACCCTTGACCCCATGGCATATGCAAAAGCCTTAGAGAAGGCTTAAAAGAACTGCGGATCTATATTAAGCATAGGAGGGGGAGGCCTAGAACCTCTTACTGCACACTAGGTGCCTCAGAATCAGGAGTAGTGTGCGTCCCCACATCTTGCGGGACATACGATTCATCTTTACTTCCTCCACACGAGCCAGATCGAGTTCGAGCTCCTCGAGTTCTTTTTCGAGGTGGCATTTTTACTCCTTCAATTGAAAATGTTAAAAGAAAAACTTTTAGTTTATGCTTCAACAACAACAATTTCAAATAATGTAAAACAATACAAAACAATGCTTGAGGTTCATTGAAAAATAACTCAATTTTATTTCACATCTTAAAAACTACTCATTCAAAGCCTAGGATACTTTTAAACCTAATCCCCAACCTAGATCTAAACCTAGTCGAACTAATACCATAAAAATGTTGGACCTCGTTACCCAAGCCTAACAATTTCGGATGACATAGAACCTGAGTCTTGTATTTCCCTGTTGGGCTATTTCCATAAACCATTCCAAGTAACATCTCAAAAGGGTGGTTGAACCTGGGTTCCATTTTTGCCTATCCCAAGGAGATGGTTTAAGATGGTTGGATAACCAATGAGTGAAAGGGAAGTCAAAAATATCAAACTATAAGAAAATCTTCAGCATCAGCATAGGTGGGTTCGCTGCAGTAAACTCTGGGGACACTTCAAAGAAGTCTCGAGAAAAATTCGCTGTGGCATACGAAATAATTTTGCCATGGCTAAACTCCAAACTTTGCTGTGTGAAATCACTATTTAAAGGTAGAAGTACCCTTCGGGAAAAGTTCACTGTAATTGAAATTGGTTTGCCGTGGTGAAACCTTCAAACCTACCATTCCAAATTCAAACACCCTATACCACTTTTACTCGTAATCCTCCCAAAATCACTTTTTATAAATGCAATATGAACTCCTCAACATTCCATTATCAATTGATTTCATCAAACTCCCGAATCTTACTCCCTTGGTTCATCACATATGACAAATTCTCCTCTTTTACTATAGCTGTCATATATACGTCCAACACAACACTACCCCTCATAGTGATCATATTTCCCAATCCCCATTTTTAACAACTTCATACTTTACATCATAAAACAAAAAGCTAAAAAGATAATCTACCACTTCCCAGAAGACAATTATGTCTCATTCGGCCTAAATCAATACGGATTTGCCCTAAAACTTAAAACGTAAAAATCTTGCCCTTATGAATGTTGAAAATAAATGAAATGTACAAACTTTGAGGATCATGAATAAATCACAGTCGAATTTCATTACCATTAAAAGATCAGAGTTTTACAAAGCTTTAATTGGCATTTTAAGCTACAACACATCACAATCCAAAAATACATAATTCCTACAAAATAGGATTTGCTCAAAATACAACTAAAACCTTGTTTTTTTCAAAAACTACTTTAAATTACAAAATAAGCAAAAATTTGGAGTAATGGCCTTATGCTCGATCACTCGAATCCTTTCTCATCACCTGTAGATGGGACGGAATAGTGGGTGTGAACTTAAAGCTCGTGGGTAGCAGTCTTATAATCAGTAACAAGCAAAACCATTTTATAATGCACAATGTATAATGAAACACATATTTCCAATTTCTTAATTATCAAACACTTATAAGCAACACCATTCATGCATTCAGTAATCTTGTCAACACATAAGCACATCAAAATGGTTTAGGAGGTCCATAAACAGAATGAACTAACAAATTCCCATAAAATGGTTCTACAAAGTCATGAGTAGAACAAACTAACATAATCCCAAATAGTGGGTTTGCGTAGTCATAAACATGAGGGAGTCCTGAAAGGAGCTCCATGCCACTAGCAGGCAGGCGGGAGAAGCCTTGAGTCAGAGTGCACTTGATGAACAAAATAGACCAAACCAAACC
The DNA here is from genome assembly GCA_027563595.1 of Erythroxylum suave. NCBI lineage: Eukaryota > Viridiplantae > Streptophyta > Magnoliopsida > Malpighiales > Erythroxylaceae > Erythroxylum > Erythroxylum suave. The sequence continues at coordinate 507 of JAOSBN010138826.1, read as the reverse complement.
CCCATAACATGTATTTCATATCTTGTAAACTTGTTGCCCAAAATGGCATGTTTTTCAAAAAGTTATTTCATAAACATCTCATAAGAAAATAAAATCATTTTTTCATTCTTTTCGTAAATCATCAAACAATATTGACATGCTAACCATATTACATTTTCTCAAAGCATTCAAGAGCAATAAATGCAGATTTATTAAACAATTGAAAACATTTATTTTCTTGATTTTCGAAGAAACACTAATGGCTTGTTATTCAATTATAAGAATCCACCTTGAATTCCTAGCTTATCAATAGCTTAATGATGCCTCTCCTCTTGCTCCTCTTGCCTCTCCTCTTGATTTCCTTCAATATTGCCAAAATCCCAATTCAATATGATTTCCAATTGTGAACTCAAAGAAAATGTGTTGGGTCCCGAAAAAATTTTTTTATTTATTTATTTATTTATTCGAATTAATTATTTATTGACTTATGGATTCATTCGTTAATTATATATATTTTTTTATTTATTT
>JAOSBN010138815.1:0-26727 GCA_027563595.1 Erythroxylum suave | reverse complement strand
AAACGACATGCATGTATATATAAAAGGAATACCTCATAATATATTATTAACAAGTCATAATGTTAATACATGAATCAAAAATATCCATTGGCCTAGGGCACACTACTAACATTGGTCACTGCACATACGGCATAGATGAGGAGCATCCCAAATGTAATGCTTTGCTTCGCTCCTGAGCTTTTGTGCCTGCAACTTAGACATAAGAGGAGGGCTGAGTCTAGTCATGAGATAATTAACAATATGTGCATACCAAGGCTCTTTTAATATTAAAGTACATAAAGCTGCATCAGGAAAAGAATCATAAGTTAGTTCAGAAGAGTCTACTCCCCTTGTATCCTATGGTAGCCTACTCAAGTGTTAGGATCCATGATTCGCTACCCCTGCTTGATCCTTGATCTCAATGTCAAATCCTTGAAGAAGTAATGCCCATCTTATTAATCTTTGCTTAGATTATGGTTTCCTGAGAAGATAGCAGACATATGTATGGTTAGTAAAAACAGTTACATGAGAATTTAACAGATAAGGCCTAATACTTTCTGAGGCGAAAACTACTACAATCAACTCTTTCTTTGTTATTGTGTAGTTGATTTGAGTTGCATACAGTGTTTTTGAGGCATATGCAATGGCTCTTTAGAGCTTCTCCTCCCTTTGGCCCAATATAGCTCCTACAGCACAATTAGAAGCATCACATGAAAGCGCAAAAGGTAATTTCCAATCAGTGGCAATTAGAATAGGGTGAGAAATGAGTTTAGACTTTAACTCATCAAAAGCATCTCTACACAAATCATCAAAGTTAAATTTTACATCTTTTTGTAAAAACTTTGAAAGCGGTTATGTAATCTTGCTAAATCTTTTATAAAACATCTATAGAATCCTTCATGACCCAAAAATGATCCTATATCTTTAACACAGACAAGATAAGGCAAAGAAAATATGACCTCAATCTTAGCTTTATCAACTTAAATTCCCTTGCTAGAAATCAAATGACCTAGCACTATGCCCTAATTGATCATGAAATGACATTTTTCAAAGTTTAAAATCAAATTCTTTTCAATGCTTCATTTCAAAACTTTTTTAAGACTAGAAAGGCAATTATCAAAAGAACCACCATAAACAGTGAAATCATCCATAAATACTTCCATGCATTCCTCTAAAAATTCACAGAAAATAGCCATCATACAATGTTGGAAAGTCCCTGGAGCATTACATAATCCAAAGGGCATCCTTTGATAAACGAAGGTACCAATAGGACATGTAAAAGTGGTCTTATCTTGATCCTCTAGTGCAATAGGTAATTGAAAGTACCTAGAGAAACCATCCAGAAAATAGTAATGAGATTTGCCTACAAGTCTCTCAAGCATCTGGTCAATAACAGGAAGAGGGAAATGATCTTTTCTTGTGGCATCATTTAATCTTCTATAGTCTATGCACACACGCCAGGAATTTTGCACTCTTGTAGGAATAGGCTCATCCCTATAATTTCTAACCAAAGTGACCCCACTCCTTTTAGGCTCTATATGTATCGGACTAACCCCTCGCTATCAAATACGGGATAGATGATCCCAACACTTAGAAGTTTGGTGGTTTCTTTCTTAACCACATCTAGGATAAGTGGGTTTAGTCTCCTTTGGGGCTGTCTCATAGGTTCGGAACCCTTACTCAGTAGGATCCTATATGTACAACTAGCTGGACTAATCCTAGGTATGCCTGCTAAAGTCCACCCTATAGCCCTCCTATGCTCTCTCAACGTAGTAAGGAGTCTCTCTTCCTTACCGTTAGACAGGGAATTTGCAATTATAATAGGTAATCGCTCGTTAGACTCAAGGAAAGCATACTTTAAAGTAGGGGGTAAGGTTTTAATTCCATCTTAGGAGGTTGCACAATAGAGGGGATCAATTCATGAAGTTCAGGAGAGAATAGATTTTTCCCCTTTTCTTCAACCAATGATAGTTCAGGTTCCATATTGTCAACTTTACAATCTCCATCTATTCCAAGCATTGAACCAACATAAGGTTGATCTATAGCAGCAACCGCCTTGGATAAATTCTTATGTATACCTTAATCATCACTAGACAACAACTCATCCAAGTATCTCAACGCATGAGAAGAATTAAAAGTAGATAAGTTAGAAGATGTAAGGGATTGAGAATAATCCTTAGAGTCAAGGTGTCTTTGTATGAAATAAGCAAGTGGAATAGCTAAAAGTAGACCATCTTTGTTATCTTCAGTCAGACATTTTTGTTGCAGTGAAACAACTTCATCAATTTCCATGGTAGTGTCAGCCCTCACGATGCTAGAATCACCTGAAATATTAACAGAAAAACTTTCCCCAAGGGGATCATCACTAACAATAGAAGAAATAGAACTCACATATGAGTCAGTAGATGATACCGTTGCTTTGCAATTAACTACTGTACAGTTAAGGCATGTTATGTCACCTCTATATAAGTAAGTGGAAGGAAAAGAATAAAGAGATGAAAAGGAAGAAATGGTGTATTCCTCATTAGTAGAATCAACTGAATACAGTTCAGAACCAAAGGAATCATCTTGCAGTTAAAATTCAGAGAAAGCATCATCAACAACAATATCAATCATATTAACACCCAAAAGTGAGTAATCTTCAGAAGGATGTTTCATTGCTTCATACATATTAAAACAAACTTTGTTATCACCTAATTCCATTGCGATGGTGCCTTCTTTCATGCTAATCATGATGTTAGCAGTCCTTAAGAAAGATATACCAAGAATTAGTGTGGTGTCATGAACAAGTTTAGAAGCCATGTCAAGCATATAAAAATTAGCAGGAAAAATCAAATCTTTAACCTAGACTAAAATATCCTCTATAATCCCCTCAGGATACCGAATAGAACTATTAGCCAATTGAAGTACTATAGTGGTAGACTTAAGAGTCTTGAGTCCCAATGAAGTGTAAATGGACTTAAGCATGAAATTAATAGCTGCACCTAGATCTAACAAAGCTACCCCTATAGTAACTTTACATAAAATGAAAGGGATAGTAAAGGATCCAGGGTCTTAGCATTTCACAGGGATTTGAGGTTTAAATAGGGCAGACACATTTGAGCTTACTTAAATGCTTTCATTTGGCCCAAATTTCCTGTTTTGGGTTTATAGGTCTTTAAGGTATTTGGCATAAGTAGGAACCCTTTTCACAAGATCAAGTAAAGGAATATTAACTTCCTCTACTAAACAAATCACTAATATCTTTTTCATGCTTATTATTAGTCATTCTTTTGCTCATCAAGTATGAAATAGGAAAAGGAAGATCTTTAAGATTTACCTCCTTACTATTGATTTTGTTGGCTCTATGCTTGCTTGAGTCAATATGCTCCCTCGCTGTTGCTTATTTATGGTTGCTCCTAGAATTTGTTCCTTTGTTATTTAAAAATATAGACTCCTTTTCAGTTAATAATGCTCTCTCCTTAGAGCTTTCAGAATTCTTTACCCTTTCAGGTGTGGGAGGCAACTCATCACATTCAATCTCCTCCCCGACTACTTCCTCATCCTCATCACTGAATTTCACTTGCTTGCCACTTCAAAGAGTGATGGCATTCAAACCCTTAGCATTTATAACAGTGTTTGAGGGAATAGTGCCACTGCTCCTAGCTTGTTGCTCACTCATATTATTAGATAGCTGAGTGACATAGGGTTGATATTTTCAATCTTTGTCTCCCATTGCTCCATTCTTTTCTCAAGGGCATTGAATCTGGTAGCATTATTAGAAGAGTCTTGTTAAATCAAAGAAGTTAGGGAATTGAATTGTTTGTCAATAGAAGTCCTCTCCTCCTTCATCAATGTCATCATATTATAAAAGAGTTGATTTGTGTCTTCCTTTTATGGAATGGTTAAAGATTGCTGGAATTGGTTAGTGGATGGAATAGCCCCTCCACCTTGCTGGAATCTATTTTAAGGTCTACTTTCTTCATTTCTCCAACCAAGTCAAGGATTTGATTTCCATCCCTCGTTATATGTATTAGAATAAGGGTCCCACTTCTGATTTGGCTACCCTGATAGACAGCAGATACCTCTTCATAATGATTAGGATAGACGCTAGAGACATGTATCGTAGAACCACAGGTTTTGTAACTAGGTGCAGTAAGATCCATAGGGGGTGGTGGACGATGCATACTTATATTTTTCAACTCTGTAGTAATAAGGGATAGTTAAGTATTTATTTTACTCTCAAAAGAGTCAACCGTAGACTCAAGACTTTCCATTCTTCTAGAGTGAACTATTGAAGCTTCCAACTCATGTACTCCTCTAATGTCCCTTACTACTGGTGATTTAGATCCATTCTCTTAATTAGATCCTAAGCCTCTTCAGTGGTGAGGTCTATCAGTGAACCTCCTGAGGCTACATCCAACATACCCTTATCTTGACTCCTCAACCCATCATAAAAGTACTGCACCAACTACTCATCTAGTATTTGATGGTCAGGGCATCTTAATAATTGATCCTAAAAACAGTTCCAATAATTATAGAGGGACTCATCAAAGTCTTATCGTGCAGGGTAAATCTCCTTTCTCATTGATGAAGTTATGGAGGCAGGAAGTACTTCTCCAAGAACGTCTTTCTTAAATTTCCCAAGCTGTGGTAGGAATTTGCAACGTTTCTTGGAAGGCTCATGTACCACTCCCTTGCTTTACCCTCCAAGGATAGATGAAAGACTTTCCATAGCACTTGATTTAGAGAAGCGCCCATCGGTTTCATGCTCTGGCAATAATAGACAGCGACTGCAATTGAATATATGAATCTTCTCCAAACCATGAAATTTAGGAAGAGAGTTAATAAGCAATCCTTTAATCTCAAAATGCACATCAAAATTAGGGAAAACAGTAGTAAGAGGATCATAATTCACATCAGAGGTAGTAGCTTCCCTAATGGTCCTCCTTCTAAGGTTGCCATTGTTCTTACCAACTCGCTCCTGCTTCTCATTACCTCTGTTATTACCATTCCTAGGTTGGTTAGCATTAAGGTTAGGGTTTTATAGATTAGCTGGATTTTCAGCCATTATCTCACCTTCTAATGATTCACTCTCACTACTTAATAGGCTAGACTCCACTGACATAGTCTCCTCTTTAACAACTACCTTGCTTGTCCCTTCTACTCTCTTCTCCTTTCTAATTTTTTTCAAACTTCTCTCAATTTCAGGGTTGAAGGGCAGGAGTTTGGTTTTTTGGGGCATGCAAGAGAAAAATTCAAAAGAGAATAAAAGTGAACAAAATTGACTTGCAAGCTCACAAAGTCAAGTAAAAGGATGAGATGTGATGGATGCAAGTGTATGGGTGTGTGAAAGTATATATGAAAAGGTAAAGAAAATTTCAAAACTGTTCAAGAAAGTTGGCCACGGTGAAGCCAGGAGTTGGCCACGACGAAAGTGTCCCAAGAGGAATCCTCATAAAATCTTGCAAGTTGGCCACGGTGAAACAAGGAGGTGGTTGTGGTGAGTGTTCACAAAAGTAGCAAACAGGAGTCTGAACTATGCAGATGTAAAATGCTAAGTTGAAAAATGAAGAAAATCAGTATCTTTGTTTGTATTTCCAAAAATTTTGATGCTACGCAAAATGAAAGCCTATACTATTAACAAGTATGAAGTTAAACTAGCTAGAATGCAATTTAAAAAAAAAACTCGTATCCCACTTAGCAACAAAATGACAGAAGTTAACCTAAAGAACCAATTTCTTGGCTCCCCAACAGTGGCGCCATGTGATTTGAACCTGATTGTTAAGCCCGTAGAGGTTAATCAAATAATCCAAAGATTGCACTATAGGGTGCAACCTCGGGTTTTGATTTTTGAAATCATTAATTGAACTAAATTGAATTTAAAATGTATTTTTAGATTTTTAGGGATATAGAAAAAGGAAAGATGAAAAAAATGTGATTAAACAATGATAAAATCCTCTTGAAAGTGAGCTATAGCTATCATAGTTCGAAATTGATTCAGTGTGGGTTGACTCCAATGCTTCTTTCACAATCATGACCTATTGTGCCATATATAAATATATCCACATATCAATACACAATCGGGAAGTCCACATAGGTTAACTAGTAGAGGCAATATCTACTCAGAATGTGGGAATCATTCTAAACAATACGGAGATAAAGGAAAAGGACAAGTAATTATGAAATTCCTTCCAAGTGAACTCGTAATTGAGCCAATCAAGGAACCTCCACTTAAAATTCCATACCCTATTCTAGCTTAGCGAAAGTCAATTTCAAGTAGGACAACAAGGAATTTTAAAGAGGTTGAATCAAACAAGGTTGAGGATATAGCAAAACAACTACAAAAGAGGCTCACATTAAAGGAATCAGTCAAGAAGAAGATTAAGGAGCATATAGCAGAAGAAAACCCTAATATAGCACCGAAGAAAGAGGACCCAAGGGATTTTTACATTCCTTGCAGTATCAATGGAGTCAACATAGATAGGGAATTCATAGATTTGGGATCGACTATAAATATGATACCTTATACCTTTAGTGAAAAGTTGGGTTTAGGAGAGTTATAACACACAAAGAAGTTAGTAAAAATGGCTGATAGAATAGTTCATCAACCGAAGGGAATTATTAAGTAAAAATTGATAAATTTACCTTTCCCACAAACTTCTATGTATTGGATATTGGAGAAGATGTGGAAACTCCTATGGTCCTTAAACGACTGCTGCTGGCATTACTCACTCAATAATTGACGTTAATAGGGGTAAACTAACTATGATGGTAGGAAAGCAGCAAATAACCTTCAAAGTGTCAATAAAAGACAATAGTTCTCCTTTACCTCTGACTAATATCAAGGAAACCAAACCTCAAGGACAATGAGAAGATATTGAGGATCCTCGAAATGCATTTAGAAAGAAACGATCACATAGAAGAAGGCGAAGGAAGGAGAATCACAAGGAAGGTGGAATTGATAGCATAGTAGCTTATGTGCAAATTGTGAGATCAGTGACTGCGCTACCATTGCACCATTCATTTGAGCCATCGTGAGCAAAACAAAAGTGTTGAGCTATAGACATTAAATGAAGCGCTGCATGGGAGGCAACCCATGAAATTTTATTTCCTTTGATTGGTTTTTTAGAAAGTTTGAATTTCGTAGCTAGGATTATCTTGTTCCCAAATAAAATCAGGAAGGCATAGGACTTCGATATGAATTTGAAAATCAATGAAGTATATAAAAAGAGGTGAAAGGGCTACAAAGAGTTAAGAAGTGACTTCAGAAAGTGAAGAAGAAAAAAAGGAAAAGAATAAAAAAAATTAGTGGCAAATTGCAGGCCACGATCGTGGCTTATGGTAGGGTAAAAAAGGTGACACGTAACTGTCATTATCAAATTTACCATCTTACACTCCAATCACCTATATATTTAATTCTGACTTCATTTTTCACCCATTTTCATTTTTACTTTTGTCTCTCTAAATTTGAAACCTTCAAACACTCTCACTTCTCTCTACCCAAATTTCAAACTTCTAGTTTCTTCTAACTTTTAACGACTTGCAAGCCAGTATGTCATGCATCAAGCAAACAGTAAGGCACGATTAATTAGTAGGGTATAACTAAGTCTCAGGACAAGGGAAAAGAAACAAGGAGGGCGATTATAGAGCAACTTTCCTGATCTTCTCAGATGAGGAAAGTAGTCATTTCCATTCTCTTTGCAATAAACAAATAATGGTTTTAAAGTATTTTCATTTCAAACTTTAGATAGATTAGAATTATAAGACAAGGTCGAAAGTTTAGCAAAAAAATTCAATAGGGTCAGTTCATTCAATTTCAATTTCCAATGTACGAAGATCTTACCTTATAATTTTTTACATCCCTTCAGCATGAATCCAACAAACCAAGGGAATTTGTGGTTTAGGTTACAGGGATAACCTTATGGGTTTGATAATGAAACTTTGAGCAAAATTTGTGGTTTCTCTAAGTCGTCCGTAGTGGATCAGCACAATGATTTCAGTGTTAGCCCCTACTAGACTGAACTAACTGGGTTATAGTGTTTTGACGCTAAGAACACACATAAAAACATCATTCAGAACCATGAACACTTGTTGAAGCATAAGTTCATGAGTCAAAACGTGTTTGACAAACAAAACCAACAAGTGTTTGTCAAAAGAACTTTTCATATTATGGTGCATGGATCATAGCATCACATTTTGCACAACCACCCACATCTTTAACACCATTATTACCACTCAAAAGAATAGGAGGAATAACTTAGGAATAGGCTACGTGGTTTCGGCCATAGCTAATAACTATGGAGTTGAGTGCAATGGACTCATAGTCTACTATCCTAAATTCATGAACCTTCATGATCTATGGCTAGTTGAAATCTTGGAATCCTATAATATGGAACTTGGGGATATTAGTGCCAAGACACACATCAAGGGTAGGACTGGTCAAGAGGGTACAAATGCTTAATAACAACAAGAAGAGGATTCGACCAACAAGGAATCCGAGGAAGAAGAAGAAATAGAAGAAATGAGCTAGAAGAAATTACTGGATACAATCTCCTCAAACACCAAGATAATTACAAATACACTTGCAAAGAACTCCAAAAGGATGAAGGAGATGGCCCAAACTAAATGACGTCAGAGTCGAGACATACATTGTATTCATCATTATTTTGAGACTCAAGGGGTTCAATTGCCACCTCCAACACCATCCCTGCCTCCATCACCATGAGGCTTTTTTCTATCCGCCTTTCTTTTTAAATTTAGTCTTCATTTTTAATTTTTTACTTTAATTTATGTTTCTTCTTCCCTTATGTCTTTGTTTATCCCCTTTTCATATTGAGGGAAATGCCTTGCTTAAGTGTAGGGAAGTTATGTGTTTTGTTTTGAGTGTGATTTTGTTTATTGTATGATAGTTGTTAGATTGCATTTTGTGAATTGCGTGAATTTGTTAATGGCTTTGATGGATTGGAATTGATTTAATTTTTAACATAATCTATTAGGTTGTGAAGAATCATTATCGTAAAATTAGTGAATTGGGGTCTTTGGCTAAATATGTAGCCTAATTAGGATTTAGTATGAGTTTGTCACCCTCTAAATTGTCATATTCATCCATAATTTGAGGTCTTTCGACTTAAGTAGCTTTACTAGTATTTTTCATCGAAATGAGTAGCTAAGACAGCAAGGTAGGCAATAAAAAAATCATATTTGCTAAATAAATAACTATTATGCTAACCTTCGGGTTATGAATAGAGCTAAGAATCAGTTAAGAACGTGATATAGCTAAGTAACCAGATCGATACGCATCACAAATGTATGCCTTTGAGTAAAAAGGCTATAATGACATTCCAACCAAGCAGCTTAATGAAAAAATGACTTAGTCGAGTAATCCGATTGACATTCACTACCAATGTTTTCCTCCGTATAAAAAGACTAAGCCCATGTTCATAAAAAATAAATAACAACAAAAAGTGTTTTCGAATAAAAACCTACCGAACTTGTAATTGTTGACTTTTCATATAAACGTACTTAGGAGTAGTTACAGAGTCTGAATGACCAAAAAATTATTAATGTATGTGTGCAATTGAAAATTGTAAACAATTTCACTCTTGAGTCTGGATTAAGATGTATATGTAGATCAAAGGCCCAAGACATGGAATGTCATAAAGTTGAAGCCATTGTCTCATTACTGCAATGTGTGCTATGTGAATTTCTTTGTGTTTGTTATTTTGTTTGCTTGAGGATGAGCAAACATTTAAGTGTGGGGATGCTGATAAATGTGAATTGCATCAGGTTTTAGACTTAGTTTGATATTTATTTAAGTGAGATTAGAATTGTCTTAATTTTGATAATTAATTGTGTTTAAGTGTTTTTATGGGTTAGTCAAGTCTTTGAGCTTAATTATTATGTCTTTGAGGTACCTTGATGTATTTGTTAGTGTTTCAAGGTCAACATCTAAGAATAAAGAAGTTTTAGAGACACTCGAGCCAAAACAACGGTCCACGATCGTGCCACAACAGGTCACAATCGTGACAGATGCATTGGAGTCAACCCACGATCATGGCCCATATACCACGATTGTGACAGAAGCCTAGAACATGGCCTATGATCATTGCCTAATTGCCACAATCATGACAAAAGCTCAGATGTGGCCCACGATTGTGGCCTGCATTAGGCAGACGCGTGGATATTTAGAAAAGTCAAGTTTTGAGGGAGTTTTTAGACCTTTTGGACCCTAGAAAACCTTAGGGTTACCTAGAACACAAAAGGTATATAAAGAATAAGATAAAAAAAATGTAGAGCTTTTGCATCAATGACCATTGAGAAACCCTAGGGAGATTTCATCGAGAGATTGAGAAAAAGAAGAAGAAGAAAGATGTGGAGAAGAAGTCGACACCAACTACTTGCCAGAATAAGAGGTTTCTTAATGTTGCTGCCTCCATCATCCATTTAGATCTTGTTTCTAGTGTATTTTCAATTTTATTAATGCATATAATTGGAATAACCATTGATGATAGGATTGTGTGAATGATGAGGATGTTTAAACTCACCTTCAGGTTGTTTTTATCTTTGATTTAATAAAAATCATATTGTTTTAGGTTATTTGGATTCATTGTAATTGATTTTTTAGATTGCATAATTCAATAAAAGACTAAGAGGGTGAATCGAATGAAAATAATTAAATTGGGCTAACGAGAGTTAGGTAATTTAATAAGAACAAGAAATTAATCAAATCAGTAATTGTGTAAAAGAGATCTCATATAGGTTCCTGATAGTTTATTGGATAACTTCATATCTAATTAGGGTTTTGGATAGATTGTTAGTTGAGAGATTGCAATTTTCCATAATCTAATTAGGGTTTAAAATTTAGGATTAATGGTTATAACTCGAGACAGAGTAATCAAAGCTAGGATCGTCTAAGACTAATAATCCAATAATTTATAATCAATTAGGTTAGCATTAAAGATAGGTAAAAATTCCCCTTTCCCTTAATTGATAGTTCCTTTAGGTTGATTCTTGAGTGTATATTGCAACAGATACTTTGTTAATATTTTTGTAATTGATTCTTGGAATTAATTTGCATGATTGAATTACATGCTTGCGTTAGTTTTATCACATTTTAAATTACTGTGAATTGTTTTGGCCTTAGGCCCTGTTTGGTTTGAGGGTTCATAATGGAACAGACTGGAACATAACACACTTCTATTGTTTGGTTGAGGGTTCATGTTATGTTCCATTCCATCCTAAACAGTGAAAATAAGAAACCTCTGATTCAGAGGGTTGAGGATGGAACGTAAACCAATAAATACATATTACCTAATATACTCTCAATAATATACCTCCCTGTAGCTCTCTCTCCCCCCTCTCTCTCTCTCTCTCCTCTCCTCTTTACAATCCATATTCTCCGCCCATTGTCATCTCTGAGCTCGCCGCAACACCTCCTAAACCTCCTTGAATAAAGCTCATCGAATACCGTCATCTTTCATTTCCACTTTTGCTGGACCGATTTCATATTCATATGTACTGTTGTAAATTGTAATTAGTAAGTAACAAAAATTGGGACACATCATTAGGAATGCTTTAAGCTCTCCGTTTCCTCCTACTCGAATCCAATGATGGTAAACATGGAACAACTACTTGATTACTACAAAGTCATGGTTCTATTCCAGTATGCTTGCATCATCTTTAGAATTCTAAGTATTTTCATCAATTAAATTTGAGCACCATTTAGCCAAATGCATCTAAGGTCAGTAGCGCATTCATCAACTACACATGTTTTCAACCTAATGAGATTTTATTAATTATTAATAAAAATAAAAATATATTAAAAATTATTCTTTAATTATTTGTATATATTTTAATAAAAATAAAATATAAATAAATAGTTTTTAAATATAAATCACATATAATAGAATAAAATTTATTAAATAATTAATAATAATATTTTTATATTATTAATAATAAATTGTATACAATTAATAATAAAATAACAAAAATTTATTAAGCATTTTATTATTTTAAAATGAAAAACATATAAAATTATTTGTCATGATTGTGACTGGAACAAGTCACAACCGTGACTTTTAAATTGGACATGATTTTTATTTTAAAATCATAATGTTAAACTTTTTGTAATAACTATTTTAATATCAAGGGTGTAATAGTCATTTATTATACATTACATTCCATTCCATCCATCTTCTAAACAATGTTTCACTATATTACATTATATACCCTTCCATCCCTCCCAAACAACATTTCACTATATTACATTCTATTCCATTATAAACCATTTCATTCCGTTCCATTAATTAACATCCAACCAAACAGAACCTTAAATTTTAGGATTAGATTATCCCTCCTCATAGGATTGACACCTTAGGTACTATGCAAATGACTCATACACTTGTAGATTATCGAGGTTATAGATTAGAACTTATACAAATTGGAAAACCACGATCAATTATGAGATGGGAAAATTAATTAATCAAGGCAACAACCATATATGATGGATTATATCAAAATTCTAGCAATGGGTTTGCAGTTAAATAATTCAATGAACGCATTAAAATCATCTTTTCACAATAATCAATGGGTTTATATACTAATAACGGAATAATAATAAAATTTTGGTTATCCATAAACAACCTAAATCCATATGCCCAGGATAAAGCAATCAATTTAATAAGAGAGAAAGAAATAACAAAAATGTGAAATACACTTAGCTTGGATCATTGGCATCGAAGTCACCTCCGAACTAGTGTCGAGATGTCTAGCCCAAAATAGGTCTCTCCTGAAAAAATGTTTCAGCCCTTATTAATATCCTTACTAGAGACCTATAGCTGCTCTCTTCACTACACCTCGCATTGTTTCTTCCGCAAACTCTCTCTCACGCTAGCTTCCCTATTCATTGATTTGACAAATAAACTTGGTGGTCCACTACTCCAGTACACTTGTGTTCATAACCTAAGCATGAAACGTAGGCATATGCGTTGCATTGAACACATTGCTTATGTTCAACGCAAAATGCAAACATATTCGTTGTGTTGAAAGCATACGCTTGTGTTCAATGCAAAACGCAGATGTATACATTGCATTTAATGCAAACTTTTCCCAATTATGACTACGCTATATTTTTTTATCTACTGCTCCTCCTCCTCATGCATTTTCATTTTCTTCTTTGCTTGTCCCAACTACTACATGCATTTTGTTCTTTATTTCTTCATCTTTCTAGTAATCAATTTAATTCTTCTTCTTTGTATTTTGAATTTTTTCTTCCTTTTGTCTTCTAATTTTCTTCTTCTTGCTCCATGAAGACAAGTGAAAATTCTAGATTCATTTAATAGTGCCATTACCAATAGTCATCTACTATCATGATTTCAAACTCATCATTCCCTTGAAGTAAACTCCTTTACTTACACAAAGGTAAATCATCACAATACAATTTAAACCATAATCAAGCGACCAATTTGATTATTTGACTATGAATCAAGTAATTTATATTCTAATAATATACATATTTCCTATACATCTTCATGTATATGTATATTACTTACAAAAGAACCTTTTGTACGTTATGACTAGTTTTATTATGCTCATACAAATAAAACCAAACTCTTTTGTTTTATTAATAATAAATAATTTCATTACAATATTGTAACTGGAAGAAAATTAAGTTATATGTAAATATATGCTTTCTAGGGCAACATATTTACATAACCCTAACAATCTCCCACTTTCCCTAAAGTAAGTTTGACATATCCATCATTCTCATGCCTTCGAGGTGATCCTCGAAGCTCTATTATGATAGTGTCTTCGTGAATGGATTAGTAAGGTTTTAATCTGTAGGAATCTTTACCACATCCACCTTACCACGTTGTATTATCTACCTTATGAGATGATACTTTCCCTTAATATATTTGGTTACTTCGTGGTTCCAAGGTTCTTTAGACTTAGCCACTGTCCTACTATTATCACAATAAAGTGTAATGACCTTTTCTGCCTTAAAAACTACCTCCAAATCCTTTAGGTACTTGTGGAGCCAGACTGGTTCTTTTACTACTTCATAAGCTGCAATGTACTTAGCCTCCATAGTAGAATCAGTAACATAGGATTGCTTGATACTCGTCCAGACTATGGCTCCACCTCCTAAAGTAAATATAGAACCAAAAGTTGATATCCTTAAATCAATGTTTGATTAGAAATCAGAATTTGTATATCCTGTCGGAATAAGGTCACTTCTAGAGCAAACAAGCATTAAGTTCTTTGTCTTACGAAGATACTTCAGTATGCACTTGACTTCAGTCCAATGCTCAATTCTTGGATTAGACTGGAATCTACTTACTAGTCCCACTGCGTAATAGATATCCAGTATAGCGCAAAGTATAGCATACATTAAACTTCCAACCATCGAAGCATATGGAATGTTGCACATGCGTTCAACCTCCTCTTGGGTCTTAAGTGCTTGCTCCTTTGAAAGTTTGATTCCATGTCTAGTAGGTGTGAAACTCCTCTTAGAATCCTGTATGGTAAACTTATTGAGTATGTTCTCAATGTAGATCAGTTGAGACAAGGCTATCTACTTATTCTTACGATCCCTTGTAAGCTTGATCCCTAGAACGTAGTTAGCCTTTCCCAAATCCTTCATTGAGAACTATTTGTTTAGCCATTACTTAACTATAGATAATATTCCTGCATCATTCCCAATAAGCAGAATGTCATCTATATACAAAATTAGGAAAGTAACCTTCCCTTCTTGTATCCTTTTATAGACACAAGGCTTATCTAGGTTTTATAAAAACCCATAGGTTATCAAACCTAATGTTCCAAGACCTAGATGTTTGCTTAAGTCCATAAATGAACCTTTGCAACATGCATACCTTATGCTCATTACCTTGCTCAATGAATCCTTCTAGTTAGGCTATATAAGTGGTCTCCTCAAGATCCTCATTAAGAAATGCAGTCTTGACGTCCATTTATCATATTTCATATTCAAAATAAGCTACTATAGCCAAAAGAATTACGATGGACTTAAGCATGGCAACCGGAGGAAAAGTCTACTCATAGTCTTACCCTCCTTTTGAGTATAGACCTTAGCTACCAATCTAGCTTTAAAGGTCACCACCTTTCCATAAAATCCTCTCTTCCTTTTGAAGATCCATCTGCATCCTATGGCTTTTACACCTAGTGGTAAATCTATAAGGATCCAGACTTCGTTGGCATATAAGGACTCTATTTTGATTCCATTGCCTTGAGCCACTTTTCTGCATCAACGTCATTAATAACCTATGTATAAGTAATGGGATCCATTACTTGTTGGTTTTAGATGGAAATTATATGTTCACTTAGACCTAGATACTTGTCTGGTTGTCTCACAACACTCCCGCTATGTTTAGGCATTTCTTGACGTTCAGGCTGCTCTTTCGATTCAACTTTTGAATCCATTTCGACATCTTGTTTCTCTATATCTAAATCAACTCTTCGTTCAGATGAAATAACTAACTCCTTTAGTACTACTTCACCTCTTGCCTTATGATTTCTCATAAATTCTTCCTCTATGAAGGTTGCATTTGTCAACACAAATACCTTCCTATCCTGAGGACTGTAAAAAAAGTACCCTCGTGTACTCTTAGGATATCCTACAAACAAACATACTTTTATCCTTAGTTCCATCTTTGTAGATTCAGCCCCTAGAACATAGGCCAGGCAACCCCAAGTCCTCAAGTTCTGTAATGAAGGCACTCGTCCATTCCATAACTCCCTAAGTGTTTTAGGCACCAATTTGGATGGAGCAAAGTTAAGAAGATAAGTTGTCGTTTGTATGACATATCCACATAACGATTCTGGAAGGCTAGCGTAGGACATCATTTATCTTACCATTTCCAATAGAGTCCAATTCCTCCTCTCATCTACACCATTCTGTTGAGGTGTTCTAGGAGCTGACAAGTTGGAAACAATTCCATTGTCAATTAGGAATTGTTGGAACTCTCTAGATAAGTACTCACTACCTCGATCAGATCAAAGTTGTTTTAATAGCTTGCTTAGTTGCTTCTCAGCTTCAACTTTGAGTTTTCTGAACTTTTCAAAGGACTCACAGATAGCTATGTCTAGGGTATTATGAAGTATTCATAAACTCCTCTTGTTTGTGCATTCATAGACCCACATCCATCAGTGTGTACTAGATCTAACATAGATTCCAATCTATTTCCTTTAGAAGGAAATGAGGCCTTGGTCATCTTTCCTTCAATACAAGACTCACAGGTGGGTAATGGGCCATTGTTCAAGCCCCTAAGGATCCCATCCTTCACTAACCTATCAAGCCTTTTTTGATTAACATGACCCATCCTTAAGTGCCACAGATATTTTGAATTAATGCTAGAGTCATTGGATATTCTTAGTTTTATTAATTCTGTGGTGTTTATTGAGCCTGTCATAGGTTCTATAAAGAACAATCCCTATTTAATTACTGAATTACAAATAAAATGCTTATTCTCATATATTGAAAAAACATTTTCAAAATATAAGGAATAACCAGATTTTATTAAACAAAAAATAGAAATGATGTTCCTTACAACCATTGGTATGTAATATCCATCCTCTAAATATAACCTATAACCACTAGGAAAGTCTAAGATAACTACTCTTGGTACTTTTTCCGAAACGTAGGATCCATCTACTATCTTGACTTGAAACTGGCCTTTAGGCAGTCTTTTCCTTTATTGGAACCTCTACATAGAATTGCAAATATGGTCAATGGCTCCTGAATCTAATATCTAAGAATCCGATGAATCTGTCACATTTCTAGTACCTAACAAACTTAGGAAACCCATACCTTGTTTGCTCTTGAGGGTCTCAAGGTAGACTGCACAGTTCTTCTTCCAGTGGCCCTTCTCACCACAGTGGAAACACTTTCCCTTGGTGTCCTCTTTAGCCTTCTTTTTCATACGTTGGGCTTTGACCCCTGTTTGGGCCTTCCCTTTCTTTGCACCCTTCTTCTTTTGCTTGCCCTTACCCTTGGGCTTAAAGAAGATGCCACATGAGCCTCTGGCACATTTGCCCTGATATTTAATATCTCTTCTGTATTCTGGAGGGTATTCATTAACTCACTTAAGGTGTAATCCTTGGTGTTGAGCCCATAGTCCAACTTAATCTACTGAAAAAAAGTTTAAGCTGCTGATGATCATCATCATCTGCATTTCCACTTCAATTTCTACCCCAAGCAACTCAGCCTCAGTAATCGTAAAGATTACCTTAAGCATGTAATCCCGCACTAGTTCACTAGGCTTTTGTCCGAGATTGTGAGAGGTTTGGATAGCTTTCACCCTTGCAAACCTGGTCCTCACACTAAACATCTCATGTAGGTGAGAGACCATGGAACTGGCATTTTGCATGCCTGCAAGTTGCTTTTTCAACATTACGCTGACAAAAACAAGAATATAGTACTTGGAAGTTTTATTAGCATTCTACCATCACTCATGTTGTTGGACTTTCTTAGGAGTTGATTTGTCCCTCGAAGGTGCAGGCTCATTGTTCGTTAATACCCATAAAAATTGTTCATATTAAAGAACGATGTCAAGGTTATATCCCCATTCATTAAATTTCTCTCCGTTTTCCAATTTGTTACTAGTCAAAAGCATTGTAAGTGGATTTATATTGTGGTTATTATTTCTGAAAATATAAATTATTAAAATATGAGCATGCTAGTTAAAAAAATTGGAGGTTTGTATAAAGTCATGATGCATGTGTGTATAATGAAAGATTTAAAAGATTTAACACACTTAAAAAATTAAATCTTTATACGTGGGTTATTTTTCTTATCTATAACGGATTAAGTGACGGTAGGCTATATTATCCATTAAAAGAAAAAGTGGAACCTCCTACTCAAAAAAGCTAGCAAGCATCTTCATGCCTAACTCTTTGAGAAGCGCCATAATTTGCTACATACATTTATCAACAGATCTACGTTGGGCAGATTATTGATAAACCATGTTGAGTATGCAACCATTTGATTTATTCACTAAAGGTACTTGCAAACCATGCCTCAGTAGCGGGTCACATTTGATACCAATGAGTAGACTTATCCTTTAGGAGAACTAAACCACAAAAGATCTAAGATTCATGTCCTCCGGTAGGGAGTAATACTTCACCACATGCAAATGGGCCATCAGATGGAGATCGTGGACTCTCACATGAGCATCCTTTCCCACTCAATCTTTTGCAATCTTTAAGTTTTATTAATTACCATCTTGTCTAGATGCAATTTATTAACCATCGTATATTGTTTCATTATATATCTCATACACAATGAATGCATGGCAAAGCCTAGGGTGGCAATTTTTCTAAATGGCATACATTCACATAATATCACATATTATTTGCATCCATTCATATCATGAATTAAAAAACTACTTTTGGTTGTCCATCCTACAAAATTAAAAGAAAATTACAAGACCTTTTGGCCCAAAATTTCTTCTTGGACTTGGATCTTCCGTTTCGAAATCTTTGCTCGCACGACCCGGCTGGTTTGGCAAAATCTAGTCAATGACATTTTAAAAAAAATCTGATTTGTAAATAGTAAAACAAAAATTTCAACACTTGAAAAAATATCAAGAATTAACATAATTTAATCAAAATAAAACTACCATTAACACAAAAAAACCATTTACCTTCTTTTCTTTGATCCATGGCTGCTCCGTCTTCAAAATTACAGAATTTTTTTACAGTAAAAAAATGAAAACGTAAAAATTAAGATGAGGAGGAAACATGGAGATGATAGATCACCTTCCTTGTTACAAACCAAATGAAGAAAGCTTGGTAAATCGATTTTCTATGGACAACCAAAAGAGAAAACCAAAAGCATACACAACATATATTTTTATCTCATAAAAAAATTGCAGCATACATAATGTAATTTAATTACCAACCCATGCAACATATAACAACCAAATCATGCATAATAAAACCAACTTTGATACCAATTGTTGGATCGAAAACAAAAACATGCTTAGTTTGGCTAAACAGTAGATTTCAAAAAACTTTTTCCAAAATCATAACAAAAAGGAAACATAAACACCAAATCAATATGCTTTTAATCTATACATGATACGACATAAGGAAAATAATAAAATAAGAACAAGATCGGAATTTTTACCTACTCCTCGTTACAACTTAAACTCCTAGCTACTACGTCCTCAAGCAATCCAATCTACCACTTGTTCTCCTCGAACAACTTGGATATCAAGATCCTTTGGTGGGAAAGGAGAAGAAAAATGTAGGAGAGCAAACCTTTTGCTATGACCGAATGTTTGGAGAGCTTGAAGAGACCACTCCTCTCATACCTTAATTTTTATCAAAGCTAAAAAAGTGAAATGTCTAAAACCGAATTCTCCAACTCTTGGTTTGGTTTTTATGGGAGAGAGTTAGTGAAGATCAAATTCACGCACCAATCATTTTGTTAATCAAAGCCAAAATGAAAATTGTCCTTCCAAGTCCAACACATTTTAGTTTTTGAGAGAATGAAGAGACAAATGGTGAGCTACCAATTCGTTAATGGAGAGCTTCCAATACATTAAGGAAGAGCTCCAAAAGCCGCACCCCTTCATTCACTTTTGAATAAATGAAAGTGCTGTCCGTTTATGCTTTTAAAACAAGCATCAAAACCATTTTAAAAAATAGCATCACCGAATTCATTGGATGAGAGCGGAGAGAGATATAAAAAATGCACACCTTCAATCTTTAATAAAAAGAATGTTAAAAGACTTTACATTCACGCCCACTACCACACTCCATTCTTTAATCAACCATTAAACCATTTAACGAAAGAAGAAGTATGATCGATTTTGCTCTCTTTTTTAATTAATTTTAATTCAATTAATCTAATTAATTAAATCAAAATCCATCCCAATATTAAATGTTCCTTGGGCTTATAATTAACAATTAATTAGTGTAAGCCCAACATTTAATTATAGGCTTAAAACCCAATTTAATTAACTCTTAATTAAATTGTTCCTGTCTAATTAGCCCAAGTCCAATTCATCCATTCTCTTTAAACTGCCTCATTTTCTTTCCTTTCCGATAACCTCTATTTGTTTTTCTTACTTTCCTTGATAACCTTCCCAGAAGCCAAGCTAGCAATCTAATTGGACTTAAATAATTTAAGCTCTAATAAGCCCGAAATTAATTTAATCTCATTAAAATTAATTCCAACTTATTAACCAAAAGTCATTCCACTAAGGCAATTGGCTAAACTAGTGAATTACTTAAAATTATGAGAAAACGTGTTTCAAATTATTAATTTGATGTCCAATCGCAAACTTTATTATGAACCATATTAAAGTCATCCGCATAATAAAGGGTAAAATTACCATTTTGCCTTTATGTTGGTTTTTTTCCTTTTAGATCTCCTGTTTCACTCTACATTATGATTATCACATAAGATCTAATCTTGTTGTTAAGGCTTGATGGGTAGCTAGTCCATCAAACTACTGGTGCCAGTTTAATCACCAATCTTCTTAAAACATCTAGAAGTGATGATATCATTATAAACTCTTTATTTGAGTGAATGTTCCCTGATGCATATTTCAATTAATAATTCCAACATGCAAACACTAGACTGATACCTTGTAAAAATCCATTCAAATCATATCAAGAATTATAACAAAACATATATGAGTTCACTACTCATCAAGATTTTGGTTCGTAATAAACTAATGCTAAGGTGTATGTTTTAAGATTAAAGTGACGACCTACTTTATTCTTTCAAACATACGCAATTCCAAATTCATTTAATAGTGCCATTACTGATAGTCAACTACTATCATAATTTGAAACTCATCATTCCCTTGAAGTAAACTCCTTTACTTACATGGAGGTAAATTGTAATACTACAGTCTAAACTGTAATCAAGCAACTAACTTGATTATTCGACTGTAAATCAATTAATTTAGATTTTAACGATATACATGTTTGTTATACATCTTCATGTATATGTATATTACATATAAAAGAACCTTTGGTACCTTATTGTTTTTATTAATAATAAATATTTTCATTATAATAATGTAATTGGAAGAAAATTAAGTTATATGTAAATACACTTGCTTTCCAAGACACTATATTTTTATAACCTTAGCATAAGGAGCTAGCTAATTAGCTCATTTGGTCCTCCAAATCATGGATAGAAGAGGCATGATTCTTTGGTCCTTGCTCAAATCTACCTTTCAAATCTTTTTGAGCATTATTTAAGCTTCTAAGCTTATCCAAGATCTTATCTAGCTTAAAGTTTACGGAATTAGGTTTCTTC
The DNA here is from genome assembly GCA_027563595.1 of Erythroxylum suave. Taxonomy (NCBI): domain Eukaryota; kingdom Viridiplantae; phylum Streptophyta; class Magnoliopsida; order Malpighiales; family Erythroxylaceae; genus Erythroxylum; species Erythroxylum suave. The sequence continues at coordinate 5,471 of JAOSBN010138815.1, read as the reverse complement.
TGTCGGAAACTAGATCGTCCTTAAGGCTGGAATTGATATCCAACATTGTTTGACCAAGAGAAGTTACGGTAATTTTTTCACCTAGTGTTATACATGTTCAAATGATTGCTGCCCCCTCTTTGACCATATTGTGCTCCCATATAGCTCACTTGTTTTGGTTCATAATCCTTCCTTAGGCAACAATCATGAGGAAGAAGTCTTCATATTGTTTAGTTGTTGAGTCAAGTTGTCAATTTTAGTTTTCATTTATATGATTGGGTCGAAAACTTAAGCTCCCTTTTGCTCTCGAATGGTTATGTGTTGTCTACTTCACTCATTCATCCACAAAAAACTATTACTGGCCATTTTTTCTAATAACTCTTCTACTTCTTCAATAGTCTTTAACATAAGCAATGATGTCGAGTGATAAGGTTTTCGCGATCTAACTTGTACTTTGAGTGACTCTTATGTTCATACAGTTGCACGAAAACAAGAGTGGTGAGAACGTCTTAGACTATAAGAACTAAACTAATCATACTACTCCCTGGCAACAACTCCAAAAACTTGTTGAGGAAAGTTTTAATCTATTTAAATCGCTTAATACACTACAAGTGAACAGGTCATGAATTGTAGTACGTGAGGTGTCGATCCCATGAGGATTTGTGAACTAATCTAATCCTAAGTTATCTAAGGCTTAAAAAGTTAATAAAATGAAAATAAAAACTGAACAGAAAAGTAAACACATGAAGGTGAGTTACAGAAAATTAATTTGTGAGACTAACGTAAGAATTTGAATATTGAGCAACACCAAATGCACTATAGGAAATCACACAAGAAATTTTACCATATTATGAGATAGGTATTTATCCTATCATCAATGCTAACCTAATCACTTTTGTGTTATTATCGTGTCGGTTCAAAACTATCGTAGGATGGATTACTATCTTTCAATTTATAATTACTAAACCCTAATTAAGTTGAGTTATTGAAATTTAAATCTCTCGATTAATTATTCGCTTATAACTAATCAATTCTTAAACTTTCTAATAAACTACTAGGTCTCACACGGGATCTCCCTCCGTATAATTGTCAATTTGATTAATTACATGATCTATTAGATCATTTAACTCTCATTAAACAACTAAATTAATTCGCTTTCGATTCACTCTCTCTATTTATTACCGAAGCATGAATTTACAAAAATTAATCACAACACCCAATCGAAATAACAAAAAAATAACTATATTAACGTTGAATCAAGTTTAAATCCCTAAAGAAAAGTTAGAACATTACCATCAATACACAACCCATAAACATAATCATATTCATCTTACACATTCAATGAAGAAAATAACAAACATGAATAGAACGTCACTTGGAAGAGGTCAAGATTGACTCAAGAAGGCAATAGTGTCGAAAGCCCTCTCTGAAGTAAATCACGCGTTAGTATAGACTTTACATACAAGAAACTCGATACACAAAAGGGGGGGTTGAATGGTGTATCCCTTTTCATAAATATGAAAATATTGTTAAGAACTTCTTTTTCTTGTTAAGAAGATATCACTTAGATTATAAGAAAGTTATTATGTAAAGAAATCGTAAAATAGCTTCTATCTAATTGTTTAATAACTAAGTAAACTGAAGTAAAGGATGGAAAGTAAACACTGTGATTTTTATACTGGTTCACCCCAAACCGTGGGCTACGTCTAGTCCTCAGAGTTGGTCTTAGTGTTTCACTATACTCCAAACAGTTACAAGTATTCTTTTCTCTTCCAGACCCTCTTCAGGTCTCTTACACCAAGTATTCTTTTAGTTATCTTAGCCTCTCCAGGCTATCTGCCTTCTCTTTCTCTCACTAGAAAAAGATATCATGAGCTATTGTTATAGAATGTTTAGCTCTCTCAATATCGCACTATAGAAATTCTCTTTTCTAGTAAGCACTCAAAGATCACAGATTTCTCAAAGTTGTAAGACTTGTAAAGAACATTCGTTCATTTTCTCGAAAGCTTCGACTAAGACTAGTATTTATGTCCTTAGTCTCTAACTACTTCTTGATCTTTGATAACCGCTTCTTGATTCTTAATAACCATCATTTAGTTGAGTTCTGTAACTAACTCCAACTAAGTAATTGTCCGATGTGCTACTGTATCATCTTGCGTCTGTATATTTGTGTCTACATTGACTTGCATCTGCTTTGTTTTGCATTAATGTCTTTGTATCTATTTCTTTGCGTCTATGTATTTGCGTCTATCTCTTTGCGTCTATGTCTTTGCGTCTATCTCTTTGCATCTATCTCTTTGTGTCTATCTCTTTGCGTCTATCTTTTTACGTCTATGTCTTTGCGTCTATCTCTTTGCGTTTATGTCTTTGCGTCTATTTCTTTGCGTCTATGTCTTTGCATCTATCTCTCTGTGTCTATGTCTTTGTGTCTATCTCTTTGCATCTATGTCTTTGCGTCTATCTTTTTGCGTTTATATTACCTTCCGTCTGTATTGACTTTTGTGTTTATATTGTCTTACATCTGTGTTGACTTCGTCTGCACACTTAACACACTTGTCAAAACGTTCATTTGTTTCTAACATTATTATTATTTGATTCTCATCAAAATTGATCATTGTAAAGTTCTCTTAACTTAACAATCTCCCCCTTTTTGATGATAACAAATAAGCATAATTTTAGAAAAAATCAAAGTGAATGAATTTTTATTAGTTGACGAATGAAATAACAAATGAATAAGAAAACATCAAATGAATAATAAAACAACAAATGAACAATAAAAGAACAAGAAAACAATAAATACAGAATAAGCACAAAAATGCACATAAGCGTTCTATCTTCTACTTTTCTTCTTTCTTCTATCTTTCTTTTCTTCTCGTCTTCTTATCTTCTCTTCTTTTCTCTCCCCCTTTTTTGTTAACTTTTCTCCCCCTATCTTCCTCTTTTCTCCCCCTATTTGTTAGCAATCAAAAAGAATTCACCTCATATGCTTCATTATCTAAAAAATCATACGTTGCATGTCAGTTTTGATCAACTTGAGGTTGTCTTCTACTGATACTCGAAGATAAGTTACTTCCTCGTGTAGATCACCAACTGATTCAGTCAGAATATCAACCTTTTCATGAATTTCTTTAATTTCCTTCACGAAGGCTTCCCAACTGCACTTCTGAGAGTATCTTACTTCTTCCATCTCAATAGTATTAGCTTGTTGAGGTGCACTTGATTGAAAGAAGTTTGTGCTAACAGATGTTTCTGAGGATATAACATCTAACTTAATGATTTTCAAAGTAGGAGGTTTGAAGGATTGCTTACCTTCTGAGAGATCAAGGTCATCAGGTTTAGGTAGTTTTGGGATAGGTTTTCCAAGAAGGTGAAGGACATACTTAATTGAAGATATAGAACTTAAGGGTCTAAGGTGTATGATCAGGTGCATAAAAGTCTCTAAGTTAACAGAAATACCTTCAACCTCAATAGTTCTGTACTGTCCTTTCGTCACTCTTTTAGCTACCTTAGAAGTTACATATGTGGTGAAGCGTCCATAATTACTACCTGATGCTTTGGAGATCTGATGTGAAACAAAGACTCCTTTTGATTGTACTGCATTACATGCCTTGTCTATGTTTCTTACTGCTTTATGTATCTAATCTTCAGTTAGGTTACCTGCTTTTTCTTCAGGGTACATCTTCTGTTTCCCTTTATCCATATTGCCTACAATGTTTGAAGCTCTACGTTGGATGTCAGGTACAAGCTTGATCAAAGTTCTACTCGTGACTGGGTAGATGGTGTACCGATCTTTAGCCATCTTCAGAGGATATGGTTCTGACTTCTCATCCCTCAGAATCCCATATAGTCTTCTTTCTTCATGATTTAGAAGATGAATAGACCAATTATTGATCAAAATTGGCTCAACTTGTACCTCGACTAACCTTTTCACAGATTCTTTGATTATAATTGAGATTTTGCTTCTCATAGGTACCTCTTCTTCTATCACCTTCATTCTCAAGTCCTCTCTCCTGATAGGACTTTGAGATACCACTTTGTTGTCAACTGATTTTTCTATTCGTTGGCCGCTAGTTGAAATATTTTCTTGCCGATTGGTCTTTAACTTTTTACTTTCATCTACCAGTCTTGAAGGTAGTTGTGGTCAGGTTCTTTTCTTTTCAAACTCCAATTTCTTCTTAATTCTAGTCTTTTTAGTCATCTTTGTCTGCTCTTGTTGCAAGATTGAGACTAGAGATCTTGTAGCCTTTGGTGTCTTTTCTATTTTCTTCTTAGGTTCTTCACCAAGAGACTTTCCTCTCTTCTGCTCATCTTGTCGAAGAGTTGATATCCTTGGTGATCTTTTTGACTTTTTAACCTGCTCAAAATCAAGTGTCTCTGCCTTCCTTTTCAATGACACTTGTTTCTTAGATAGATTCACCTAGCTTTCTTTTCTTTGGAGCATTTTCTCAGCTTCAACTGCTCCCTCTAATGATTTCTTCTTTTCTTTGGGAGTCATTCTTCTAGACGATTGAGGTTTCTTCTTTTCTTTGGGAGTAACATTCTCACTCACGCTACTTCTGACAATGTGCTCCCCCTCAATCCTTGGTCTCGCCACAGAAGTTGTACTCAACCCCATTCTCCTGATGGTTGCCGCATTAATAATGCTTTTAATGTTCATCTTTATTCTGTTTCCTCTGTCAAAAAGGATTCTAGAATCTCTGAAGATTCTTGTCAACAGCATGCCATATGGAAAGGCATTAGAATCCCTATTCATCTTCAACATATGTCTCAAAATCAGATATGGAAGGTTGATAGCCTTATGATTGAGTAAGTAGAACAGGCATTACTCGTCTATTGTTGTGACAGCGTTCTTTGAGCCTATTCTTGGTAGAATGCAATGAAAAAGTATTTTGTGTAGAACCCTAGCCTTCGGAACAAAGTTCAACGACTTCTTGTCCTCTGGGTCACTACATCCATAGAGTTGTCGATTCATATATGCCTTCTCAAGACATTTTTTAATCATCCATCTAGGGTTGTAAGACACCTCTGCCCCAACACATGGACATCCACTAACGTTCTCGATTAGCTCCAGTGTTACTATGACCAACAATCTATCTACCATCGATACAACAGTATCGTCTACCATATCTGCATTCTTCCAGAACTCATAAACTTCATTCAGATAGACTATTTCACGAACCTAAAAGAAGTTTTTCCATCTGGCTGCTTCTACTTCTGGTTCAATATCCATCTGATTCAGCTTCAGGGATTCGAAATCAACATGCTTTCCATAAATCATTGCTTGCTCCATTGTAATCTTTAGACAGTAGGAACTTCTTCAATGTAATGAGCTTAAAACTTAAAGATGAAAGCGTAATCGTAGGGTCTCGAAATGAAGAGTAGTGAATAGTTGTTTTTTAGAGCGCTGCAAGACTCGATTTTAGAGTATTTCAAGAATTTTCTAGAGTTGGTGAGTTCTGAACCGTCTGAGAGGATTTCCTTTATATTTCCCT
>JAOSBN010138807.1:0-26736 GCA_027563595.1 Erythroxylum suave | reverse complement strand
TTTTCTTAGGCTCTATTTCAGAAATAAATGCTACATTTGCTTCTCTTCTGAATTTAGACCTAGTTCTCACACCGTCTAAAGTTTCTCCTATAATCATATTTTCAAGGTGAGAAGACTTATATTTCCAGTCCTTTTTTAGAATAGAATTTTCAAGAGCATCTTCTACTTTATCTAGAGGAACATCTAATGGTGACATATGTTCATCATCCAAAGGTACTGCTAGGGTTTCATCATCAGTATCATTACTTCTATCTGGTTGAGAACTATCATCAAACCTGACATGAATAGATTCTTCAACAAATTTAGAAGCAAGATTTTAAACCCTATAAGTTTTAGAAGTTAATAAATATCCTAGAAAAATTCCTGAATAGAATCAAATTTATCCAAACTTTCTTTTGTGTTCAATATAGTACACTTGCAACCAAATGGATGAAAGTAAGATAGATTAGGCTTCCTTCCATTCCATAACTCATATGGAGTTTTATTCAACAATGGTTGCATAAGTATTCTATTATGAGCATAACAAGACGTATTCACAGCTTCTGCCCATAAATACTTAGGAAGATTCATTTCACATAGCATGGTTCTTACCATTTCCTGAATCATCCTGTTCTTTTTTTCTACAACTCCATTTTGTTGTGGAGTTTTAGTAGCAGAGAAGTTAAGGAAAATTCCATTCTCTTCACAAAATATTCTGAATTTTTCATTCTTGAATTCACCACCATGATCACTTCTAATTCCAGCAATAGAAATGCCTTTTATATTTTGTAACTTTTTGGAAAGATCGTTAAAAGAATCATCTTTATGTGACAAAAATAATATCCAACAAAATTTAGTGAAGTCATCAACAATTACGATACCATACTTCTTTCTGCCAAGACTTAATGTCCTAGTTGGACCAAATAAATCTATATGTAACAACTCTAGAGGTCTAGACGAAGTTACAATATTTTTAGAAGAAAAAGATGTTTTAACCTGTTTTCCTTTATGACAACTTTCACAAAAGAAATCCATGTTAAAACTTATTTTTGGTAAACCTCTTACCAAATCATATTTAATCAACTTAGAAATATGTTTAAAACTAGCATGACCTAGCTTTTTATGCCAAATCAGTTTTTCTTCATATGTTAATAAAAAACAAGAAATATTTTGAGTTTACAAATCTTTTAAATTTATCTTATAAAGATTATTTCATCTTTTGGTAGAAAAGAATATTGACCCGTCCTTGTTTTTTGACTACACAAGAATTTTGATTAAAGGATACTTCAAAACCAGAATCACATAATTGACTTACGCTAATCAAATTATGTTTTAAACCTTCAACTAGCAGAACATTATCAATGTATGGAAAAGAATCTTTAGCAATTTTACCGATTCCAACAATTTTGCCCTGCTGGTTGTCTCCAAAAGTTAACAATCCTCCCTTCTTATCTTGAAGATCTAGGAATATAGACCTTCTTTTCGTCATGTGTCGCAAGCATCCACTATCTAAATACCATTGGTACTGGCTGCATTTTCCAAGGAAGGAGATCTGCAATAGATATTATGTTCTTTTTAGATACCCAGGTTTTCTTGGGTCCTTTAGGGTTAGGCTTATAAGCATTCATAGAATGATAAAAAGAAGACTGATGAAATTTCTTTCTGTAAGGAACAAACTTCTTTTTGTGACCAGTATTACTCTTATTAAACCCTAGACCACTCTTGTCATTCGGTTGTCGATAATTACTGATCATGTCATTCATTCTCTTCGTACTTTCAATAAAGGCTGATAAATATTCTGAAAGAGAATTAATCCTAAGTTTGAACTAACTAATTTCCTCAGATCTCTCAATAGAGACTTTTTTCATATCGTCTACTTATTTCTAAAGGCAGACATTTTCTTTTTCTAAAACTTCCATGTTCCTCAAGTTTTCAACAAACATTCTTTTTAGGGATCTATACTGTTTCAGTATGATATGTGAATCTTCTAACAATTCTAAATATGCATCTTAAAGTTCATTGAAGTTAGAAGTTACCTCCTCGTCACCTTCTTTTTTGGCTACCAAGCATATATTTGCTTGTTCTGATGCTTCTAAATCAGAATTAGATTCGGATGAATCTAAATCTTCCCATGTTGCCATCATATTCTTTTTATTTCCTTTATTTTTCTTCAATTCTCTTTTTAGCAACGGACATTAAGACTTGTAGTGTCCTAGTTTGTTGCACTCGTAGCAAATGATAGAGATCTTCTCGTTCTTGACGTCTTCTTTGCTATTTTTCTTAAAAGAAAAATTCTTACTTCCTTTTGCTTTCTTTTTCCACATCCTTCTGATCTTCCTTGAGATGAAAGATAATTCGTCATCATCTTCACTTGAATCATGATCAGATTCGCTGGTATCATCTTTCTTGACTTCTTCGATCTTTAATGCTTTTGACGAAGAACTTCTATTTCTCTTAGTCTTGTTATTTTTCTTACCAGCCTTTAATGTTATGGATCTGTCTCTTTTCGGTTTATCTTCAACATCCATCTCTACTTCATACATCTTCAAAGAACCAAGCAATTCGTCTAGCTTTAATTTGCTTAAGTCCTTGGCTTCTTGTATAGCAGTGACCTTGGGTCTCCATCTTTTTGGCAGACTTCTAAGAATCTTCCTCATGTGGTCTTGATTGTCATAGATTCTCCCAAGAGCTTTAAGTCTATTAACAATAGTTTGAAATTGTCCAAACATCTGATCAACAGACTCATCTTCCTACATTTTAAACAGCTCATACTAATGTACAATAATACTAATCTTGGACTCTTTCATGTGGTTTGTGCCTTCATGTGCAATGGATAGAGTGACCCACATCTCCTTCACAGTCTCGCATCCATGAACTTTATCATATTCACTTCTGCTCAACGCACAACTTAGAAAGAAATTGGCCTTTAAATTTAGTTGAAATCTGGCTTTGTGATCAGCTGAAATCTGTTGCAAGGAATGGGATTTCCTTCATCATCTACTGGTTTGTATGGTCCATTCTCAATGTAATCCCAAAGATCAATGTGCGTGGATTCTATAAAGAGCCGCATCCTGTCCTTTTAATAATAATAATCTTCACCATTGAACGTAGGAGGTCTTGTGACAGAGGCACCTTCAACTATAAAAACATGCGATTCTGCCATGGATCTTTGTCCTTACTTTGTAAAGGTGATTCTTGGAAATCGAGCTCTGATACCAATTGAAGTAAATCACACGTTAGTATAGACTTTACATACAAGAAATTCGATACACAAAAGGGGGGTTTGAATGGTGTATCCCTTTTTTGTGAATATGAAATCTTGCTGAGAACTTCTTTTTCTTGTTAAAAAGATATCATAAGGATTATACGAAAGTTATTATGTAGTTAAATCGCAAAAGAATTCTATCTAATTATTTAATAAAAAAATAAACTAAAGTAAAGGATAAAAAGTAGACACTGCGATTTTTATATTGGTTCACCCCAAACCGTGGGCTACGTCCAGTCCTCAGAGTTCGTCTGAGTGTTTCACTATACTCCAAACAATTATAACTATTGTTTCTTCCCTTCCATAGCCTCTTCAGGTCTCTTACACCAAGTATTCTTTCAGCTATCTTAGCCTCTCTAGGCTATCTGCCTTTTCTTTCTTTCACTAAAAAAAGATATTGTGAGCTATTGTTACAATAAGCTTAGCTCTCTCAGTATCGCACTATAAAGTTTCTCTTTTCTAAGTAAGCACTTAAAGATCACTAATTTCTTAAAGTTGTAAGACTCGTAAGATTCATTCATTCATTAGCTCGAAAGCTTCCACTAAGACTATTATTTATAACCTAAGTCTCTAACTGCTTCTTGATCTTTGATAATCGCTTCTTGATTCTTGATAACCATCATTTAGTTGAGTTCTGTAACTAACTCCAACTAAATAACCATCCGACGTGCTACTATATCGTCCTGCATTTGTATTTTGTCTTTGTGTCTGTGTCTTTGTGTCTATTTCTTTGGGTCTATGTATATGCATCTATGTCTTTGTGTCTCTATCTTTACGCCTATGTTGACTTCCTCCCATGTTGTGTTTACGTCTATATTGACTTACATCTATGTTTTCTTCTACGTCTATGTTCTCTTCTGCATCTATGTTGTCTTGCGTATGTATTGACTTGCGTCTGTGTTCTGCACTTTGTTTGCATACTTAACACAGTTGTCAAAACATTCATTTTTTTCTAACATTATTATTATTTTATTGTCATCAAAATTGATCATCGTAAAGTTCTCTTAACTTTACGAATAAGTGTCATAAGTTTGAGGGAGGTCTCCATGTAGGGATCAAGGAGAAAGTCTTGATCCACAATTTCTGTGACTACTAGCAGTTGGTAAATGCTGCACTCCAGGCTGAGAAACTGGAGAATATAAAGAATGAGGTGAGTAGGAAGAGGAAGAACCAAGAGTAGTTTTCTAGAAAAGGGGTGAATGCTCCAATGCCTATAAGGGGTGTGAAGAGCTTCCCTACATAGAGTGAGGTGGGGAGTAGTGCTTCTGGTAAGAACAAGTAAGCAAGGGCAGTGTCAGTGCAAGCCTCAATAGTAGGAGGCAATAGCAGGGTGGAGAGGAGCAGGAACATGAACCCCCAATGTGAGCATTGTGGGAAAATGCACAGGGGAGAGTGCTTCAAGTTACTAGGAGCATGCTTTTGGTGTAGAGAGAAGGAGCATATGATCAGGGACTGTCCCCAAGTAACTAGGCAGGAGGGGTCGTGTTCACAAGCCCCAAGGAGAGGTGAAATAGTGGGAACCAGACCAATCACTGAAGTGGGCAGTTCTGGAGCTGCAAGGAAGGCTATTCCTCCAGGAAGGCCAAGGGGTCAGGCATGGGCAAAGGTGTTTGCCATGACAAGGAAGGAAGCTGCAGTCGCACCTGAAGTTGTCACGGGTATGACTCAGTTATTCAATTCTGTAGTATACGTGTTGATTGATACTGGTTCCACACATTCTTTTGTTTCTACAAGCATGACATTACATGATGTTGATTCGATGCCTTGGATAACTCTTTGATTGTTAGTACTCCTTTTGGGAGGAATGTGATGATAAGTCAAGTATATAGAGGTTGTGAACTCTTTATTAATGGTCGTAGACTAGTAGTAGATTTACTACCTCTAAACCTAAAAGGCTTAGATGTTATATTGGGAATGGATGTTATGAAAAAGTATCAGGTGAAGTTGGATTGTGGCATTGAGGAAGCGGAGTTTGATCTGGGCAACGCTGAGTAGGTGATTTTCAGAGGAGACAAGAGAACACCAGCACTAAGAATTATTTAGCTAACAGGATGATGAAAAAGGGGTGTGAAGCCTTCTTGGCACATGTTGTGGAGGCTGATGTGAATGAAAAGAGGTTAGAGGATTTTCTGATTGTGAGGGAATTTCCTAATGTGTTCCTAGAAGACTTACCTAGTTTGCCATCAGTGAGGCAAATCGAGTTTACCATTGACTTGGTTCCTAAAACCGCATTTTTATACCACCATATAAAATAGCTCTAGCTGAGTTAAAGGAGCTTAAGGAACTGTTGTAGGAACTATTATAAAAGGGGTATATAAGGCCAAGTTCATCACCTTAGGGAGCACCTATGCTATTTTTCAAGAAGAAGGATGGAAAATGGAGGATGTGTATTGATTATCGGAGACTCAACAAGCTGACCATTAAAAACATGTATCGTCTGCCACGATAAATGATCTGTTTGACCAGCTGCAGGGAGAAAACATCTTTTCCAAGATTGATCTCAAGTCAGGCTATCATCAGCTCAAAGTTAAGGGGTCTGATGTAAGCAAGACAGCCTTTAGGACTCATTATGGGCATTACGAGTTCCTAGTCATGCCATTTGATTTGACCAATGCTCTAGTTGCTTTCATGGATATTATGAATAGGGTCTTCAAGGAGTATCTGGATCAGTTTCTCATAGTGTTTATAGATGACATTCTGGTATATTCGAAGAGTGAAGCAGAACATAAGGAACATCTCAGGATAGTGTTGCAGACACTGAGTGAGAAGGAGCTTTATGCTAAGTTCAGCAAGTGTGAGTTTTGGCTTCATGAAGTAGTATTCCTTGGACATGTGATTTTGAAAGATGGGGTACATGTGGATCTAAGGAAAATTGAAGCAGTGGTAAATTGGCATGCACCTAAAATAGTGACAGAAGTGAGGAGTTTTCTAGGTCTGGCAGGGTATTATAGGAGGTTTGTGGAAGGATTTTCTATGATAGCTGCTTTGATGACTAAGTTACTAAGGAAGAATCAGAAATTTTTATGGAGTGAGGAATGTTAGAAAAGCTTTGAGAAGCTTAAGAGAAGATTAATAAGTGCTCCAATTTTTATTTTTCCTACTGGAGATGAGGGTTATACAGTGTATAGTGATGCTTTAAGAAAGGGTTTAGGTTATGTATTGATGTAGGGAGACAAGGTGATAGCTTATGCTTCAAGGCAACTAAAGCCCTATGAATTGAATTATCTTATCGATGATTTGGAATTGGAAATAATGATTTTTGCCTTGAAAATTTGGAGACATTATTTGTATGGGGTTCAGACAAGGGTTTTTATAGATCACAAAATTCTCAAGTATCTGTTGAGTCAGAAGGAACGGAATTTAAGTCAGAGAAGGTGGATTGAGTTGCTTAAGGATTATGATTTGTTGATTGAGTATCATCTAGGCAAGGCAAATGTAGTGGCGGATGCCTTGAGTAGGAAATCCTCAATAGCTCATGTTCAGACAGTTTATCTGCTATTATTGGAAGAGATAGCAAAGCTTAGGATAAGCTTGAAATAGGAGAAACTTGAAGGTATGGCTGCTAATTTTAGAGTAAGGCCGATACTCATGGAGAAAGTAAAGGAATTACAGGAAAAGGATGCAGAATTAAGCAAACTCCGAGAAGAAATTCAGAATGGCAACAAATCTGGAGTGGTAGTAAGGGATGATGGGCTCATGGTTGTAGGAAATAGACTTTGTATCCCAAATGTCAAGGAGGTGAAGGATGAAATACTGGATGAGGCACACAATGCACCTTACTCTATGCACCCAGGTAGCACTAGGATGTACAGGGATTTGAGAGAGCATTTCTGGTAGAAAGGTGTGAAGAGAGAGGTAGCAGAATATGTGAGTAAATGTCTAGTGTGTCAGCAAGTTAAGGATGAACTCCAGGCACCTTCAGGAAAGTTAAGGCCATTGTCCGTTCCTGAGTGCAAGTGGCAAAGGATAATTATGGACTTTATGACGGGTTTGCCTAAGACTAGTAGGAAGCAAGATGCCATATGGGTTATTGTTGATCATTTGACGAAGTCAATTCATTTTCTAGTAATTAAACAGACTGATTCTTGGCATGTGCTATCAAAGAGGTATATTGATGAGATAGTAAGATTACATGGGATTCTAGATTCCATAGTTTCTGACAGGGATCCTCGATTTACTTTGAGATTCTGGGGAAGCTTACAAGAGGATATGGGAACCAAGTTGAGTTTTAGTTTTGCTTTCCATCCCCAGACAGATGGTCAATCTGAGAGGACCATTTGGACACTTGAGGGAATGCTCAGGGCATATGTGATGGATTTCAAAGGAGCTTAGGATGAGCATTTGCCATTAGTCGAATTTGCTTACGATAATTCGTACCATTCAAGCATTCAAATGGCCCCTTATGAAGCACTATGTGGAAGTAGATGTAGAACTCCTATATGCTGGGATGAAGAAGGAGAAAGGAAGCTAATAGGACCAGAATTGGTTCAGATGATAGTTGACAAGGTCAAGTTAGTTAAGCAAAGGCTTAAGGCAGCTCAAGATAGAATGAAGAGTTATACTGATGCACACCGAAAGGAAATGGAGTATGAAGTCGGTGAGAAAGTGTTCCTTAAGACATCTCCTTGGAAAGGAGTCATGAGATTTGGCAAGAAGGGCAAGTTAAGTTCAAGATATGTGGGTCCTTATGAAATTATTGAGAGGATCGGACCTCTAGCCTATAGGTTGGCATTGCCACCAGAATTATCTCAGATTCATGATGTCTTCCATGTTTCCATGCTGAGGAGGTATAGGTCAGATCCCTCTCACATCATTCAGACCAATGAGGTTCAGTTGAGAGATGATCTCGGTTATGAGGAGATTCTAGTGGAGATTTTGGACACTAAGGAGAAGGTTCTCAGGAACAAGATGGTTAAATTGGTCAAAGTCTTGTGGAAAAATCATTCAGTAGAAGAGGCCATATGGGAACCACTAGAGGCTATGAAGGAGAAGTATCCACATCTTTTTGATGACTTAGGCAATAATTTCGAGGATGAAATTCTTTTTAAAAAGGGAGAAATGATGGGCCCCAAATTTTTTTATTATTTTAGTAAGCATGATTTGAATAAATTTTGTGGTACTGTTAGATAAATCATTTTATTTGGAGTTTACATATTATGTCAAGTTTAGGAGGATTTAGTTCATGGATTGATGGAAATGTGAAGTATTGAATGGAAGAATTAAGATTAAGTTAAAGTATAGTATGCTGTAAGTTAAATTGAAGAATTAAGAATGCATAAGGGTATTTTGGGTGGATTACCTAAGGTTAGAAGCACTAAGGCATTAAAGGAAGTGTAAGGTGGACTTCTCTCACCCATTAAGGGTAGAACGCGAAGAGGAAAAGAATTGTCTTGTAAATAAGAAGACCAAAAACGTGAAGAAAAAAGAGAAAATCAAAAAGTAAAAGAGAGAGAAGAAAAAAGGTTTCAGTGAAGTTGAAAGAAAAGAATAGAGCTTTGGACTAGGTTACACTTTTTCTTAGTCTTAAAGAGAGAGTTTAAGTTTACTCAAGAAGGGAAAAAGAAAGAGGAAGGGAAGAGCTTTCTTTAGAGCCAATAATCTCACTAGTTGGTGAAGACTCAAGGTAAGTCAATTTTAATCTCTTGGAGTTTTGAAGGGTTTTTGTTTCAAAAAGCTTGGGAAATGTATGGGTTTAAGTACTCTAGGGTCAATTTCATGTTTTTGGGTCTATTGGGTTCTCCCATTTGAATTTCTATTTAATGGGAATTTTGTCCTTTATGAAGGAACTCAAGGAGGGGATCAAGAGAGGCCAAGGGAGCAAGAGGAAAGACATCCTTAAGCAAATCCCTAAGCAAGTTTATAATCAAGGACTTCAAGGTGGGTTACAGTTTTATGATTAAGAAATAGGCCATAAATGTGTTCTTTCAAATGATGGAAGTAAATGATTTCAACTACTTTATGAACATGCTTTATAACTATTTAAATGCGTTGAAAAAGAGATATGTGTTTTGTATAAGATTATTATGCTGATGAGTTATGACAAGAACATGAAAATGATTTTTGAAAAGATATCATGTTTGAAAAAGATCAAGTTTCGAAAATTTGCCATTTGGGCAACAAGTTACAAGATTATGAAATACATGTTATGTGGGTTTGGTTTCGTCCATTTTGTTGTCAAGTGTACTTCCACTAAAGGTTTCTCCCACCTGCCCGCTAGTGACATGGAGCTCCTTTATGGGCTCCCTCATGTTTACGACTACACAAAAACCACTAAGTGGTATTGTGCTAGTTGATTCTGTTCACGACTTCATAGGACCATTATATGGAACTGTGTTAGTTTGTTTTGTTTATGGACCTTCTAGACCATTTTGATGTGCTTATATGCTAGCAAGTTTGATGCATTCATGATTTATAATTGCTTATGAACTGTTTGTTTGAGTGCGGTTTTTGAGAAATAAGTGTTTGGAGTTTTTCTATGAGAAATTATTTATCGTTTCCAAAGGTATAATGACAATGAATTTTGAAAATGGTTTTGCTTGTTTCTTGATTATAAATTTGTTACCCACGAGCTTTAAGCTCACACCCTCCCAATTCTCTCCCATATTCAGGTGAAGAGCAAGAGATTAAATTAAGAGCCAAGGCATCACTCCAGCTTGCTTACTTTCTTTTGTATTTTTAAGCTAGATTTTTTAAAATTCAAGGCTTTAGCCACATTTCAAGTTTTACTAGTTCAAGTACATTATGTATTGTGACTTGAAATGTCAGTAAAGCTTTATAAAGACTTCTACCTGTTAATATGAATGGAATACATTTTAGGTATGTTATGACCACTTTTAAATTTTCACATTGCATATGATGTTCAAATGAGTTTGAGGCTTTGAGAAGTAGTTGGTGATTATGTTTTGTGTATTTTGTCCTTGCAATTGAATGAATGAGGGTGGTTGAAAGATTTAAGTTTGCATTAAGTAAGGTAGGTTGCAAGAGGTTTATGATTTGCTTCAGGGGTTTTCACTGTGTAAGAATGTACAGACGTAACGGAAAACACAGACGAAAGGAATCATCTGTGATGATGTCATAACAAAGACACAAGGGAAAACATAAACGTAAGGAATTATCTGTGATGACATCAAAAGACAGACGCAAGGAAACACAGACACAAGGAAAACACAGACGAAAGGAATCGTCTGTGATGACATTAGAAGACAAATGCAAGGAAACGTAGATGCAAGGAAAACACAAACGAAAGGAATCGTCTATTATGACGTCAGAAGACATACGATAGGAAACATAGATGATAGGAAGGACAGACGATAGGAAAGATAGACAAAAGGAAAGACAGACGATAGGAAAGACAAACATAAGGAAAGACAGACGATAAGAAAGACAAACGATAGGAAAGACAGACGATAGGAAAGACAGACGATAGGAAAGACAGACGCAAGGAAAGACAGAAGATAGGAAAAATAGACGCAAGGAAAGACAGACGATAGGAAAGACAGACAATAGGAAAGATAGACTATAGGAAAGACAGATGAAAGAAATGACAGACACAAGGAAACACAGACGATAGGAAAGACAGAATAAAGGAAAGACAGACGGAAGAAAATACAGACGATAGGTCAAATATAGACGAAGTTGAAACCATAAATGATACAAAGAAGATGTTAAGGCCAGTACGTTGGACAGTTATTTACTTGAAGTTAGTTACAGAACTCAACTAAATAATGGTTTTCAACAAGAAGTGGTCATCAAGGATCAAGAAGCAGCTAGAGACCTAGGATATAAGTACAAGTCATGGGACAAAATGTTTTGAAGAGGTCAAGATGAATTCGACTTTGAGGATTGGCTAGTGTGGGCTCGACACATTTGTAGGATGCGCGCCCAGATGTCACTTAGGACGTAGGACACGTGACTAGCAAGAGTGGGGTCCCAACATAATAGGACATGCAATAATCATAATATATACCATAATAACCTAATCCAATTGAAAAATTATCAACGTTATTCTTCTTATGTAGTAGGGCCAAGAAATTTGGCACCTAATAATATTATTTCATTTTATATATTCCCTCAATTGTGGAGTGCATAGTAGAGAAACAATTACTTTTACTTACTATTGTGTTAACCATTTTCTCGCTATTTTACTTTCATAGAAGAACTTTAAAAGTGTGTTAATTTTATGTTAGGAAAGTAATAGGAGCTCATTTTTAGTGTTTATGTTTTAGATCTTTTCGTCTTTGTTTTACATTGTTCTCATTTTCTTATCATTTTTGTTACAAAAATGTGATGCATTTTGCAACCACTACTTGACTGTTACCTTTTATTACAATTGAGACATCTATGATTTATTTAAGTTCACAATTGATAAAAGCTAAGCATGTTAGCAAAATTCATATTAAAGGAAATATAAGTTTACATAACATGCAATCGATACATTATTTTTACTAACATAATTACCAATAATATCTACAAGAGCAAAATTCTTTCGCAAAATATGAAATCGATAATCCATAAGTTCATTGGTGTGATTTTGTTTGAATTTTGTTTAAAAAAGATAGAGATAGATGGTGTAAGTAATTAAAAAATTGCTTCTGAATCTTTATCAACTTCTTCCATTACAGGTCATATATGTTATTACTAATATATTGCATGTTACAAGATGCATATAACATATATATATGAGCTTACTATAACAAAGAAAACGTTCAAAAAGAGATTAACGTATTGATTTTGTCACTTGTTTTAATGCCTTGGGAATTCTATTACGTAAGTGATAGAATAAATGGATCACAAAACTTTATCATTGTATTCCATACTAAAATAAACCAAAACTTTCCATAAGACATATGCCTATAATCTCTAACCAATATTTTGTTATGTAAAGCATAAGATCATGGAATTTATATTGCAAAATACAATTCAAATAGCATGCTTCATTAGTGCTCCAAATAAGTTCTTCATTATACCATTTTTCTTATGACTAGAGTTGACTATCATAATCTCCCTTACTTTTATTGAAATGCAATAGTGTTGGTCAAGCTTTACAATTATAGCCCTCAAATAGCACAAGTGCATGGGATGTGATTTGTAGTATTGAAAGGTTGATCCTATGAGGAGTTGTAGACTAATCTATTCCTAAGTTATCTAAGGCTAGAAAATTAATAAAATGAAAATAAAACATGACAGGAAAATAACATGGATAATTGTCAAGATATTAGTTTGCAAAATTAACTCAACGAAATCAAATATTGAGCACCAACAATTCAACAAGAGGAAACCACACAAAAAAATTTACCAAGGTATAAGATAGGGATTTATCCTATCATCAATGCTAACCTAATCACTTTTGTGCTATTAAGCTGTTGGTTCTAAACTATCGTAAGGTGGATTACTCTCCCTTGAGTTATAATCACTAAACCCTAATTAATAACCCTATTAGAGTTGAGTCACCGAAATTGTTATCTCTCGATTAACTATTGGTCCACAACCTAATCCATTCTTAAGCTCTATAATACATTATGAGTCTCACATGGGATCTCTCTCTATACAATAACTAATATGATTGATTGGTGGTCTATTGGATCACCTAACTCTCACTAAACTTACCCAATCATTTTGCATTCAACTTACCCTCTCAGTTTGTTACTGATAGGTGTGCGTTATGCTATGTTTTTATAGGAAGTTGGCATATGTTTTCCAGTATAATTGTTGTCTATTGTTCTAGTTTAGAATTCATATTGTATGTTTTTATTAAGTTCAATTTCCATTGTTGTTCTTGTGTGTTTGGTGCTAATTAAGGGTAAGAATTGACTATTTTGTGTGGGAAAGAAAAGGGAGCAACTTAGAGGTTGAACAAAAGATCAGAGAAGAGAAGACAAGAAGAGTGTGTCTAATTCCCAGGTTCGTGGGAATCATGCAAATTCCTACTGGATGTGGGAATTACAGAAGAAATGAAGAGTTTCTATGACCAATTCCCATACTCATGGGAATCATGCAAACTCCCAGGGATGTGGGAATTGTAATCTGAGGCAATCTGTGTGGCTTCATTAAACCTAGGATTTTTGGATTATTTAAAGAGAATTAAGCCTCCATCTTCGTGGGAGACGACACCTACCTTTAGAAACACCATACCTGAGTGAAGAACACATGTTTGAGGCATTAAGGAAGGATTGAAGACAAGGATCATCATTAAGATTTGGAAAAATAGCACATCAACACCAAAATTCTAGATTTTGGCAAAGAAGAGAAGGAGACTTTCTATTCAACTTTATGTCATTCTAACTTCTTCTATTCTTTGTAAAAAATGGTCTATTTGATTATTGATGATGTTAGGGAGACCATGTTAAGATGATTTCATTTTAGGGATTGTGTTGGAACTATTTTGTTAAAACTCCTATTTTATTGAATTGGATGCAATTGTCTTTGTTAATTGTTGTTCTTAATTGTCATCTTACAACAAATCGAGAGAGTGAGTGGGATAAGATTTGTATAGGATTTTACAATGAGAGTTGGCGACCTATATATTGGCAATCATCACGTTAATTGAATAGTTTGAAGAGAGATCTCGACTAGTAAATTGATCATCCATAGGATAGCTTAATAACTAGTTGAATCGTTAGTCTTGGGTAGGTTAAGAGATCTTTCAATTAATTCCCGTTAATTTGATTAGGGACAAATAGTTACACCTTGAGAGAGGGTAATTAGTACATTTGAAAATGTAAGGTGAAACAGGATTCAATCAATAAAATAGAAGGGAGACAAAATAGGGAAAAAGTAATCTCTAACGTTTAGATTCTTGAATTTAGATTTTCTGCAATTTCGGTATTGTCCATTGTTTGCATTAGTCTTTTAATTTTAATTTAATTTTCCAAATTATTTACATTTAACAATTTCATTTCTTAAACAAATTTGTGTCTAAATTAAGTAGTGACTAGGCATCAATCCCCATGGGATTGATATCCGCTCTTTTTAACTACAAGTCACGACTTGTTCACTTTCAGTTTTTGAGTATAAAATAAGTAGATAAGTTTTAACATCAACAAGTTTTTAGCATCATTTCCAAGGATTGATTGTTAAGCATCGTATTTAATTTAGATTATTTTGATTTAAGAGTTTTTGATACTTTTGCTTGTGTATTTACAGGTGCATGAACACAAGGAGCGTACGAAGAACGAAGGAAGCTAGGGAGGACGAATTCCTTGACATTAAGAAGCACGAATGAGAAATTAGAAGAGTGAAGTGTCTAAATTTCTCAAATCAAGATATAACTAAAGAAGGAGAGCAAGGAGGACCAGAGCGAACATTGATGGATTTCATAAGGCCAGGATTTAGTCCTTAAGGAGTGGGGAGGCCAATAGTTTAGGTGAATAATTTTGAGATAAAGCTGACACTACTCAATTTCCTCCAAAACATTGTGTTGTTCTACTGGCTATCCAGCAAGGATCCAAATGTCCATATTACAAATTTCTTGAAGATTTGAGACACATTCAAATTCATCATAATCTCTGATGATGCAGTGAAGCTGATACTATTTTCATTCACGTTGAAGGATCGAAATAAAGCGTGGTATAATTCTTTGAATCTAGGCTGGATCATGACTTAAGAGCGGCTTACCCAAGCATTCCTCACCAAGTATTTTCTGTTAACAAAGACAACGAGGATTATTAAGGAGATAGCAAATTTCCAGTAGAGTGATGGAGAATCTCTTTATAAAGCTTAGGAGAGATTTAAAGAACTACAGAGAAGTTGTCCACATTCGTAATGTCCTAAAGGAATTTCTAGTTCAAACATTCAACAATGGAGTGAATCCGAGCACAAGGGGCACAATTGATGCAGTACCTAGAGGTTCTCTGATAAGGAGGACGGTGGGAGCAGCTCATGATCTATTGGAAGAGTTTCGAAGCAATAATTGTATGTGGTCTAGTGAGAGGAGTAGACAAGGACAGAAGGCATAAAAAGGTATGATACCTATTGACTTTGTTGCTGCCTTGCAGGCTTAGATCACGACTTTAATGAAGTAGTTAAACAGTATGCAAGGAGTGTCTAACTCAGCAGTTAACGCAATACAAGAAAAATATGAGCCGTATGGGGAGAACAACCATAGCTCAGTGAAATGTTTTCTATTGGGAGCTGGTGGGACTAAACAAGTAAGCTACTTAGGTCAACCACAGCAAAGTAATAATCCTCATCCAAACTTTTCTTAGAGTAACAATATTGTAGGTGGCCAACAAAGACCATAAGGATTGCCTAGACTCCAGCAAGAGCGAATAAGAGCATTGGAAAATAAGTTGGACAAGTTTATGGAGATGTTTAGTTCCAAACTGGTAGTTTGAGCAGAGAGTCAAAAAAAGATGAATGAAAACTAGGAGGAAAATCAACAGCTGATGGAGGCAAAATTTGATCAGATCATGAAGAACCATGCCTCGTTAATTCGTAACTTGGAAGTCCAGGTACTTCAACTTACTAATGCTTTATCTTCACGAAATACAAGTCACTTACCAAACAATAATGAGGTTATTCTAAGGGAGAAACTCAAACCAATTACACTTCAGAGTGGCAAGCAAATGGAAGAACTCAGTCCTGAAAAGGATAGCCACAAAAAAGAGAAAAGGACGAAGATAGAAGAAGAAAGGGAAGAGGGTAGGTTGTATGTACCACCACCACCGAACAACCAAGAGTGAAGCAATAACAAGTGCAGGTGGATACCCAGTTTTCCAAATTTTTAGAGAAACTAAAGAAACTACAGATTAATTTATCATTAGTGGAAGCTTTGGAGTGCATGCCCAAATATGCAAAATTTTTGAAGGATATACTCACACACAAACGTACTTGGGAAGACAATCAGACAGTTACATTGATAGAGAACTGTAGTTCCATTATTTCAAGTCAAATGCCTTCAAAATTGCAAGATCCAGGGATCTTCACTATTCTATGTGTTGTTGGCGATTTTGAATTTTCCAAATGTTTATGCGATTTAGTTGCAAGTATTAATTTGATGCCTTTACCTATTTTCAAGAAGTTGGGGTTAGAATCGGCCAAGTTGACTTCCATGCTGATTCAACTTGTGGATCAATCAATAAAAAGGCCAATTGGAGTTGTGGAAAACGTATTAGTAAAAGTGAATAAGTTTATAATTCCCGTTGATTTTATTGTGTTAGATTTTGAAGTTGATAAAAATTGTCCATTAATTTTAGGTAAGCCCTTGATGAATATTGGTAGGGCATTAGTTTATGTGTATGAAGGAAAACTTGTGTTGAGAATTGGTGGTGAGCAGGTTGAATTTAATATGAGAAAATCTTTAAAGAAACTGATGGATGGAAATGTGTGTATGAAAATTAAAGTAGTAGTTGAGTGTGTGAAGGAAATTAAAGAAGGAACCGATGAGGTAAATAGAGTACTCAATGATGAAAGTGAGAAGGAAGAGGATGTATGTGAGGAAATGGAGCTAGAATGATTAGAGAGAGGGCTGTTGCACCTACACCACCTTCTATCATTAAACCTCCCACTTTAGAGCTTAAGCCTTTACCTTCCTATTTGAGATATGTCTTTTTAGGAAAGAACCACATTTTACCTATCATTATCTCCAATGAACTAAATTGTGAGCAAGAAGAGAAAGTGGTGGAGATTATTAGGAAAAGGATGAGAGCTATAGGGTGGTAAATTTCTGATATTCAGGGGATTAGCCCTAATTTGGTGATGTATAGGACTAACCTGGAAGAAGGTTGTAGAATTGTGAGAGAAAGACAGAGAAAATTAAATCCAAATAAGCAAGAGGTTGTAAAGAAGGAAGTGGTGAAGCTTCTAGATACAGGAATAATTTACCCTATTTCGGATAGTGAGAGGGTGAGTCCAGTATAGTGTGTGTCAAAAAAGGGTGGCATAACGGTGGTAGAAAATGAAAAGGGGGAACATATTTCGACTACGACTGTCATAGGGTGGTGAATGAGTACTGACTATAGGAAGCTAAATTTGCCCACTAAGAAGGATCATTTTCCTTTACCTTTTGTGGACCAAATGATTGAAAGGGTAGTTGGTCATTCTTTTTATTACTTTCTAGATGGTTATTTAGGGTACAATCAAATATTTATATATCCAGATCATCAAGAGAAGACTACCTTTACATGTCCATATGGAACTTTTGCATACCGAAGGATGCATTTTGGTTTATGTAATGAACTCGCTACTTTTCAAAGGTGCATGATGGCCATTTTTGCAAACATGAATAAGAAGTTTGTGGAGGTATTTATGGATGATTTTTGTTCTTGGGAGAGTCTTTTCATCATTGTTTCCTAAACTTAGAGAAAGTGATCCAAAGATGTGAGGAGTCACATTTAGTTTTAAATTGGGAAAAAATTAATTTCAGTGTCCAAGAGGGAATTGTATTAGGCGATAAGATTTCATATAAAGGGATTAAAGTGGATTGAGCTAAGATAGAAGTAATTGAAAAGTTACCACCTACCCCTAACATCAAGGGTGTCCAAGCTTTTCTTGGTCATGTAAGGTTCTACCGACGGTTCATTAAAGATTTTTCCCTCATTGCAAAACCTCTGACTCATCTATTGGTAAAAGATGTGACTTTTGTTTTTTATGATGACAGTTTGAATGCTTTCAATAGGTTAAAGAAGGTACTCATAATAGCACCAATTCTGACATTGCCGAATTGGTCTTTTCCATTTGAGATTATGTGTGACGCAAGTGATCATGTTGTTGGGTTTGTACTAGCTCAATAGAAGGAGAAGATATCGCACACTATCTATTACGCAAGCAAGACGTTGACAGGAGCACAATTAAATTACACAACTAATGAAAAAGAACTGCTTATAGTAGTATTTTCTTATGAAAAATTTTGTTCT
The DNA here is from genome assembly GCA_027563595.1 of Erythroxylum suave. Taxonomy (NCBI): domain Eukaryota; kingdom Viridiplantae; phylum Streptophyta; class Magnoliopsida; order Malpighiales; family Erythroxylaceae; genus Erythroxylum; species Erythroxylum suave. Next base: position 8,640 of record JAOSBN010138807.1, on the reverse strand, counting down.
TATTTGTTAGGCTCACAAGTTATTGTGTTTACAGATCATGCAGCATTACGTTATCTTTTCATCAAGAAGGATGTCAAGGCTAGGCTTATTCGATGGGTACTTTTTCTTTAAGAGTTCAATATTGAAATCAAAGACAAGAAAGGAGCAGAAAATGTCGTAGAGGTTCACTTATCGAGGCTTGAAGTCAGATATCATAAAGAGAAAGAGGAAATTAAGGAAAGCTTTCCTGACAAGACTTTGATGATGGTATATAACCCTTTCCTTCCCCAGTTTGTAGATATTGCACACTACCTCTCACGTGGTATTCTTCTATCCGATCTTTCATATCAACAAGGAAACGTTTCCTGTTTTAATGTGCTCATTATAGTTGGGATAAACTTGTACTATATAAGATCTATGCTGACAGTTTGACTCATAGGTGTGTTCCTGAGGTTAAAATGCCAGAGATTTTAACTCAATGTCATAGCTCACTATATACCAAAAATTATAGAGCTAATAAGACTACTGCATGAATTTTAGAGTGTGGATTCTATTAGCCATCTCTCTTTAAGGATGCTCGAGATTTTATGCTCAATTGTGATAGATGTCCAAGAGTTGGCAACATATCAGAAAGAGATGAAATGCCGCTTTCGAACATAATGGAGGTAGAGATATTTGATGTATGGGTTTTGGACTTCATGGGACCATTCCCACCCTCTAAAGGCCATACCTATATCTTAATTGGAGTTCATTATGTCCAGATGGCTCAAAATAGTCGCCGCTCCAACCAATGATAGCAAGGTCATTTAGAAGTTCATCAAGAAGATTAGTACTAGATTTGGGGTGCCTAGAGCAATCATAAGTGATAGGGGAAGTCACTTTAACAACAAACCGTTTGAGAATCTTTTGAGAAGACACAACGCACATCATAGAGTGGCTAGCCCATACCATCCGCAAACTAGTGGTCAAGTGGAGTTGGTAAATAGAGAGCTGAAAAAGACTTTGGAGAAGACAATGAACAATTCATGAAAAGATTGGTCATTGAAACTAAATGATGCACTGTGGGCTTATAGAACAGCTTTCAAGACCCCCACAGGCACAACACCATATCAGCTTGTATATGGCAAGGCCAGTCATTTACCATTGGAGCTAGAGCATAGAGCATATTGGGCAATAAAGAAATTGAATATGGATTAGAAGCTGGTAAGAGAAAAGTGATTATTACACCTCCACGAGTTGGATGAGTTAAGTATGATGCTTATAAAAATGCCAAGTTTTATAAAGAAAGGGCTAAAAAGTGGCATGATGGCCATATCAAGAAGAAGGAATTCAAAAGTGGGAATTTAGTACTTCTTTTTAACTCAAGACTTCAACTATTTCCTGGGAAACTCAAGTCAAGATGGAGTGCGCTTTTCAAAATTCGGCAAGTGTTCCCCCATAGAGTTATGGAGCTAGAAAATGAAAATGGGGAAACATTCAAGGTCAATGGGCATCGCTGTAAACCATATTGTGAAGGAACATATCCACCAGTAAGGGAAGTTATCTCTCTTCTATCTTCCATTTTTTTTAAGTATATGTTAAATAGTCAAGCCAATGACCTTAACTTAACATGTTTTATTTCTTTTGTACTTTCTTCGTCTAGTTTTTGTTTGAGTTCTTTAGTTATGATCACGTTTGGATTGGATGTGATTAATGTTTGTATGATTTTGTTTGGATTTCAATTTTTTTTCTTCTTAAGTTTCTTGTTGATGATATTATCTTGATGTGTTTGTAGGTTTTGGGAGCATAGAGAGTACATATAAGCTTAAAAGAAGGTTTGCAATTGTGAGGATCACCAATTCCTATCTTCGTGGGAATTAAAGTGATTCCCATGAATGTGGGAAATCTCTCCAAAAAGTTTTTGGAGATAAATCCCATGTCTGTGGAAATTGTGGTGATTCCTATGGACGTGGGAATCCACTCCAAAAACTTTCTGGAGATATTCCCATGTGCATGGGAATCCCACATTAGAGGGAAACTTAGTTTCCCTCCCATTTCTTCTCTCACACACTTTCAAAATTTTCATACTCTCTCTCTAGGGTGGAATAGGTTCATCAGATATGACATGCATATTCTCCCTATGATGACAGTTGAATTTTTCACTATTGTCCGTTACACCACAAAAATGGATGTCTTTTGGTTTTCGTTATTTAGTGATGTGTATAAACTGGATTATAATGTCAAGCATCATCTTTTCGATTTCCAAAACACAAAATTGTTAGATAATCATAATGATTTTGATGTGAATGCCTATTGGAAATTTTTAATAAGGGAAGATAGTTTTGATTCATAAAATGCACTAGATGCTTTAATACGTAGTGCTGAACATTTACTATTGCATAAATTCATGTGTTTAACTGTATTTAATAAAACCGAAAGTAGCAAATGTTCGATTAAAGAACTTTTCCTCTTATGGTGTGTGGATCAGAAGGATAGAATTAACACATCCTTTAGAATGTTTAGATCCATCATTAGTGTTGTTAATACAAAGATTTCATACTTTGGAATGGGGCTTATTGTTACTGCAGTAGCTTATTTTTATAACAACAATTTGGAAGAGGGGCATACAATGCCACATGATGCGACACGATATGTTTGACATATCATTTTTTAGGCATCTTGAGATTGTGGAGGTTCACAGACAGGACATAAAGAGCAACGTAGTTTGAAGAAGAGGTTCCATAACTTCTGTTGGAGGAACAATTTGAAGTTCCTACACCATCACCGTTGCCATCACCATCTGAATAAGCTTTTCTCACCCTCTTAAATTTTCAATTTATTTATTTTCTTTTGTTTGATTTAATTTCATTTTCTTTCGTTTGGTTTGATATCATTTGTTTATGTCAATTTCTTTTGTTTGGTTTGTTATCAATGTTTGATCGGGTTGATGGCAATTTTCTTATTTGATTATTAATTTGTCACATTAAGGACAATGTGAAATTTAAGTCTGGGAAGGTGTCATCAACTTTCTTACTTACATTATGTGCATTGTGTTGAATAGGATGCATGTTTAGGCATAGTATATATGCTTTGTGTCAGCAATGGTGCTTTATGATAGTAATGGAACCATACTTGAATCACTTTGATAAATATTGCCATGAGATTCTGTCATGTTAGTTGTAATTAGATTGAATGCATGCTTGAACTCAGATTAGGCTACTTGAGTAGAAAGTGAACCATATAAAGTGATGAAAAGTAGTTGGCTGCATCAGTTTAGTCACAAATTGTCACTTGAACAATGAGGTAGTGTAGAGATGCATAATGAGTTTTCATTTGAGCCAAAGTGAGGATTGAGCCATATGACTCCATCTATAGTCATTTCATTTCTTTATTGAGTGTTACTTTCATAGGTTACTACCTTTAAAACTTGCTTTCAATCGGTTTGAATCTACTAGATGCATGCTTAATAGAGATAATCTAGGCCCTTTTTGTGTTAACCCTTGGCTTAAATGACGTACCCATTAATTATCCCTTCCTACTCCCATTAAGCCTTAACCTTTTGTTTGTGAAAAAACCCAAAATTTTAAAACTTTAAACCCCATTATCATACCCTTTTCACAAGCTTAGTAGAGTATTAAGTAAAACATTAGTTGGGATTGTGTGAAAACAAGTTGAGTATATTTCTGCCTGTGGACTACATTGTATAGAGTGCTAGTTTTGATTCATAGTTCTTCCATGTATGAAGAAAAAAAGTTAAAAATGAAAAAAAAAGAAAAAGGAAAGGAAAGGAAAAATAAGAACAAATGGGTAGCATCAATAAGTGCAAAATATTGGTTATATTGGTAGATCTTAGAGTATGTTTTGATTATCCCAATTTTATCTGCTTTTTACTTTACTAATGTTTGTACTTCACCCTCTTTCCCCTCTTTTGACCCACCTTAACCTTTACCACATTACAACCCTAAACAAGTCCTTTTGATCTATTTATGCATGCAATCATTGTAGAGGAGGATTGGTGTATTAGCAAGCCTATGTTATTGTAGTTTCCTATAGGAAATTTAAGCGAAAAACTAACATTAAATGCTTAAGAGAAATGACTGAAAATCGCAAGGAAAATTCATTTTGAATCTTTGCTTATCTTTGAGTGATGGTGTCAATTGTGATTTTGCTTATGTGCACCAGTAAAAAAGTAGTCATGATATATTCATTAACTTGATATTTGAGTTGGCTTGAATTTGAGAGAATGTGTGCTTTGATCTTAGTGAAAATCAAGTGATAGAATTGATTAATTGTATTTATTTTTCTTGAGGACAAGAAAAGATTAAAGCATGGGGATGCTGATAGGTGTGTATTAGGTTATGTTTTTACAGAAATTTGGCATGTGTTTTCTAGTATAATTGTTGTTTATTGTTCTACTTTAGGATTTATTTTGTATGTTTTCATTAAGTTTAATTTCCATTATTGTTCTTGTGTGTTTGGTGCTAATTGAGGGTAAGAATTGATTATTTTTGTGTAGGAAAGAAGAGGAAGCAACTTGGAGGTTGAACAAAAGATCAAAGAAGAGTGGTTCTTTCCCTAATTCCTAGGTTCGTAGGAATCATGTCAATTCCCATTGGACATGGGAAGTACTGAAGAAATGAAGAGTGTTTGTGACCAATTCCCACCCTCGTAGGAATCATGCAAATTCCCAAGGATGTGGGAATTATAATTGGAGGCAATCTATGAGGCTTCACTAAACCTAGGATTTTTGGATAATTTAAAGAGAATTAGGCCTCCTTCTTCGAGGGAGACAACACCTACCTTTAAAAACACCATCCTTTAGGTAAGAGCACATGTTTGGAGCATTAAGGAAGGATTGAAGACAAGGATCATCATTAAGATTGGGCAACATAGCACATCAACACTAAAATTCTAGATTTTGGAAAAAAAGAGAAGGAGACTTTCTATTCAAGTTTCTATCATTCTAACTTCTTCTATTCTTTGTAAAAGTGGTCTAACTGATTGTTGATGATGTTAGGGAGACCATGTTAAGATGATTTCATTGAAGGGATTGCTTTGGAACTATTTTGTTAAAACTCCTATTTTATTGAATTGGATGCAATTGTCTTTGTTAATTGTTGTTCTTAATTGTCATCTTACAACAAATCGAGAGAGTGAGTGGGATAAGATTTGTGTAGGATTTTACAATGAGAGTTGGCGACCTATATATTGGAAATCATCACGTTAATTAAATAGTTTGAAGAGAGATCTCGATTAGCAAATTGATCATCCATAGGATAGCTTAATAACTAGTTGAATCGTTAGTCATTGGGTAGGTTAAGAGATCTTTCAATTAATTCCTGTTAATTTGATAAGGGACAGATAGTTACACCTTGAGAGAGGGTAATTAGTACATTTGAAAATGTAAGGTGAAACACGATTCAATCAATAAAATAGGAGGGAGACAAAATAGGAAAAAAGTAATCTCTAGCATTTAGATTCTTGAATTTAGATTTTCTGCAATTTTGGTATTGTCCTTTGTTTACATTAGTCTCTTAAATTTAATTTAATTTTTCAGATTATTTGCATTTAACAATTTCATTTCTTAAACAAAGTTGTGTCTAAATTAAGCCGTGTCTAGGCATCAATCCATGTGGGATAAATATCTGCTCTTTTAAACTGCAAGTCACAACTTGTTCACTTGCGATTTTGAGCTTAAAACAAGTAGATAGGTTTTATCATCAACAGTTACCGAAGTAGGAAGATACAACAACCAATCATAACGCCCAATCAAAATAACATAAAAATAACTAGATTATCATTAACTCAATTTAAAATCTAGAAAGAAAGTTAGAACATCTTATTCAAACCCAAATCTATAAACATATTTGTATTCATCTTAACAATCAAGAAAACGAAAATGAGATGAAAAAAACAAACGCGAAATGGGGATCAAGACGCCTTAAGAAAGTAGTAACCTCAAAGACCCACTTCTTTCTCCTCTCTTCTTCTTCTCTCCTCTTGGAGTGGTTCCTAAATTAGTAGATTAAAGGCTCTCCTAGGGTACCATCCTCATGCCTTTTATACTCTTTCTATTTAAGGCAACCCTAGGCATTTTTTTGGGCCTGAAAGGTTCGCAAAATCTGAAAGGTCCAAAAAGTCCCTTGGAAACTCAAGTCAGGACGTCTGTCCATGTTTCTGTCATGTAGGCCACAATTGTGGCCTGCAGTTGTGGCGCAGAGTTTTAGCTTCTATCACAACCATGACATATCCGGCCACGATCGTGGCTCCTCCTGGTTGGTTCTGTCATAAAGTGGCCCTAGGCTCAGCTCCGAGCTTTTTCCAAATCTTCTTCGTTCTTCTATATTTTCCCTAAAATACTAGCAAGCACATCAAAGTACCTCAAAAACATAAAATTGAAGCTCATACGAATGCTCTAACCTATAAAAAGCTTAAAACACAGATATATAACTAACTAACACAATTCTAACCTAAACACACACTAAACAATCACATTAACAACTAAACACACACCAAACTACCAAATAAAACATGGTGCAATCTACAACAATCAAGAAGTAATAACACCACTAATGCTTATTTTAAATGAGAGGGTTAGAAAAATGAATAAAAACATATTCAACTCCAATTCATTATCTAAATTGTTATTTCATGCATCATTGCTAATATAAATAAATAAAACACACTAAAAACATGTTCAAAATTAAAAAAAAGGCAACTTTATGAATGGTTGGTAATGCCATTTGAAATCATAAATACACCAAGCACTTTTATAAGATTAATTAATCATATTTTGCAAGAATTCACTAGAAGTTTGTTGTTTTGTATTTTGATGGCATTTTGGCGTCCAATAGTGATTTTGATGAACATATGTGTCATTTATAACACAAAAACTCAAATAACACACAATACTCAAACTGACATTCATATATAAGCATTTAAATGAAGACTTGAACTAATCATAATGGCTTGTCAACAATTAGGAATTTCACTCATAAAAGTAAAAGCACTAGGGACATACAACCATTTGATAAAAACTTCAAAAAGAGATTATTTTTATAATGGCATGTTGATCATATGGATTCTAAGTGACATAATTCATAACATGTGATGCCTAACCAATTAGTCGAAATACATATGAAGATCACCTTCCAACCTTGACCAAAACCATATATATATAAGAATATAGAAAAAAGATACGACTGAAGCACTCATAACTAGTTAAATAGTATTAACCTAATAATAGAGAAATAACAATCATTAGAGTATCTCACCTAAGGTAGAATTATTATTATCTTAATATCGGAACAAGTCAAGAAACACTTCAATTCCCTACATTAAAAAAGGAGAGGTTAGACATATAAATAGGAAGGTGTAAATTCATGAAACAAAGAAAGAAATTATGCACCTATAATAATGATAAAAGTTAAATAGTAAATTTGTATGCTAGATTACATAAAACATTATATTGTGAGTCGTTTAGCAATAATGTATTTGATTCATTATGATCTCCGTAGCTCTATAGAAGACAAGAATTTGAACTTTTCAAAACTATTTCAATCCCTCAAGAACAAGGGTTTTCTCCTAATCTCCATATTGGTACTTTGAGATTAATCCTACATGGAAATAATAATCATGAAACATAAAGAGTGTGCAGTACATCAATTCAACACATGGGCAAGATTATGACATATACTATGATGGCACCACTATAGTTCTAGAAATTGAAAATTTAGGGGGCTTAATAACTTTAAAACTCATAGTAGTTGAATGACTTGAATTATGTTTGAATGTTCACTAATTTTGTACATAACCTCACCAATTATGCATTTTTATATCAAGTGATTCCATATATTATATTTGGAAGGAGGAAGAGTATCATGGTCATGATACTGTAAAATCTATCAAGAAGACAATCATGAGATATAAGATTGTTTCATTCGTATTTTTCATTCAATGATAATGAACCTCATTATTTTCATGTGATATTGGAAAATAGTGGAATTATGCCGCATAATTTTGTATGGATTAATAAATTTGATGGGCCATGTCTGTAGTACCCCCTTACAGCAGGGTACACATCGGGACGCCCGCAGGTCATTCCGATACATATCTTACGATAAGGGTGAACTACGATCAATCATTACTAACACCTCACATGGCATTATAATAAAACATCAGTATAAAAATCACAATGTTTTTGAAACCAAAAATTTTTCTCATTTCATTTCATCAAAACCGAAAATATATACATCTGTCATCTTGTACTGTCTGTATATCAATATCACAAACCTAGTACAACATACTACATGAAAGAGGAAAATACATCAAAGCTATCTAAGTCATCCCGAAAATCCCAGCTGACTGACCTGTGTGCCATGACTTCTCTCGTCAACACGACCTACTCGGCTAGAAAAGTCCTTCTGGAGTTAGGCGTCTACTCTCGGTCCTGAAAAATATTTTGCAATATTGGGTGAGTTTGTGAACTCAGTGAGGTAACCATCATCGATGGTCCACTCAATTCATGCAACACTCAAGCATAACGTAGGCATTTAGTAATTTCACACAAATCAGAAGTTTCACAATCAACACTTTCATGTTCACGTAAATATAAGGCGTTTAGCCTTTCACTCAATCAAATAAACCAAATGCATATGAAATGCGTATGTGACACTTTTCCAA
>JAOSBN010138778.1:0-26743 GCA_027563595.1 Erythroxylum suave | reverse complement strand
AAATTGAATGAAAAGAAGAAAAATGATAAAATGAAAGAAGCACGAGAGTGCAAATTGTGATTGACTAAATTGAGCATAAGAATATGAAAAATGCATGGAAATGAATATGTGCTTTTGTTAAGGCGAGAGTGGAACCATTTTGTTAGTCACGTGCACATCGACGTGAAGCCTTCTCCCGGCTGCGCACTTGTGGCCTACGAGATCCGAAAATGGACTCATTTTGTTCACGGAGTAAACCATTGGTTTCGCTGTTTTGTTCACGGAACCCTCAAGCCAATTGTTTGTGCACTTGCATTGTAACATGATAAGTTTGATGAAGTTGAGTATTGTGCTTGAAATGTTCCCTGTGATGATGTGTTGAGATTTGAGTTATAAATGTATTTTGGTATATGTACATATATGTCTGATTGTGTGGCTCATTGCCAATGGCTATAAGTATTTTAGCTACTGAGTTGTGTAGCTCAACCCCTAATTCTCCCTCTTCAGGTGCAAATCGAGAAGAGCAGTGACCCTTGCAAGGCATTCGGACTCCAAGATAGATATAAGATTTTATATTAAGTTAGTATTTCGAATAGCATATTCAGCATATCAACATTGAACATCTTTTTTATTTTGTTTTAAGTTTTGATGTAACAAACTCTCACTACGTTAAAAATGAGATAGTGAAATTAAATTCTTTTCTAAGTATGATTTCTGTTTATTTAAAGATTTGGGAAAATGAATTGTATACGTGCTAATCCTAATTGTGGAATTGCCAAAGGTTGTTAGTTTCAGAGTAGCATATTAGAATTGGAAAGATCGTGTTCTGAATTCAAAGGAAAAGATAAAAGAAGAGTATCATTTTTGATGACGTTACCCATAGATGCAAAGGAAAAACACAGACGAAAGCAATTGTCTGTGATGACGTCATATCTAGACGCAAATGGAAGACAGATGTGATAAACATAGACGAAAGGAACATAGATGACACGTCAACACATAGACAACATGTCAACCACACACGACACGTCAGCCACAGACAACACGTTAGCACATAGACAACACGTCAGAACACAGACGCAAGAAAGATAGACACAAGGAATCTTCTGTGTTATTCGCAAGGAAAAGACAGACGATAGGGGGAGGTCAAACATAGACGATAAAAGTCAACCCCAGACGATAGACGATAGATGAAAGACGGACGATAGAGGTCAACACAGCTGATAGAAAGTTAAACATAGATGATAAACAGAACACAGAAGAAGAAGTTAGGGAGCTATGCTAAATGACTTGAATCATATACATATGCAAATTATGGACTCACCAACGCTATTCAGTGACATATTTGGGCTCGAATGGAGATGGGTCAATCAAGGGCAGTTTGAAAGGCCTGTATTTGTGAAAAAGGTTGGGTATCTGAAATGCGATTGCCGGGCTTCGAAAACGGGGTCCGACATACTCACTAGTTGCTCCTGAAGCTAACGCCTGGAAGTACCGGCAACGTCTGAAAATTGACGTTCCAATTGTTCCTCTATAACAAAATAACACACAAATATATCACAATCTGCACAATTATGTGTGTTCATTAATGCACATATATGGAATGAATTATGTGCAATGCATGTTCATGACAATCCCTGAGTATCCTTCTATCAAGGTTATCACAAAAAAATCAAATATCAAAACTCCCTTAACTTGCATTGTTCGTAGGGTATATACCTCAACAAACAATTTGAATCCAATTTCATAACCTAATGAGCCATTTCAGATTTTTCTCCAAACTCTAACTTTCGAGTCTACTATTCACGTCAAATCAAAGAGTGCAATTGATATAATTTGGTCCTATAAGCAGAAGGTAGACAAAGCAGAAGCAGACGAATATTCAAAACATAGACGATGGCTAAAGATAGACGGAAGCAAAAGACAGACGATACGCCAAAAGATAGACGAAGTGTCTAAAGGTAGATGAAATCTCAAAGGAAGACGAAGTGAAACACAGACGAAAGCAAAACATAGACGATAGGTGCTCAACACAAACGAAGGAAAGTCAACCACAGACGATAGGTGGTCAACACAGACGATAGAATAGTCAACCACAGATAATAAGAAATACAGACGCTAGGTGGTTAACATAGACGATAAAATAGTCAACCACAGACAATAAAACATAGACGATATGTGGTCAACTTAAGACGAAGAGAAGGTCAACCATAGACGATAAAACATAGAAGATATATGGTCAACTTAAGACGAAAAGAAGTCAACCACAGACGATAAATCATAGACGATATGTCTTTACAGACGAAATGTCCATGCTCCTGAACATCTCTAAGTCTTCATCAACTCTTGTATAAACACCTATGTATTTATAACTCTTCGAATTACTCAAACTTCTGACACATAATAAAAGCAACTTTACACTTGTCTTCTTACTAAGATCTAAGTTTTGACTTAGTTTCTTTTGAACTAACTCCCTCTAACTTTCATCTTTACAATCCAACTATCTCCAAATCTTCATTTGATTTCTTTTCTTCTTTTTCCTATTTTCCATAATACTCTATAAATTACAAAATAATCGTAACTTCACCAAAATTCATAAATCTCACAATTCTACTAACCAATAATATTTTCAATATAGAAATTTTCATAGTTCTTAAAAATTCACAAATTTCCAAGAATCACAATTCAATCCAATTTTTCCCAGAATTATTCATGAATGCATGTACAATTAATTTCATGTGCAGAACAAATATCACTATTAATGTGTATGTGTATACCATTTTATGCATAAGTATGAAAATGCCTTTATAAGGTCTCATTAACCACTCATATTTACTATTTTAACCTTCCAATAGGTAGTGGGATGTTACATCTCCGGTGGTGCACCATGCTAACCCTCTCTGGTGGTTATCTTCAGATCTTCCTCCACCACGCGAAGGCTTCGCCACCTAGCCTCATACAGACCTCCATCAACCTTCTTTCACGAGGACCACCAACAAACCATGCCACCATCATCTGCTCTCCTCTGTCACCCATACATCCGCAGCTGTCGAATCTGGGAATAATACCCAGATCTAACCCCAACCCAATCCGACCCGACCTGGTCTGGAATAATACCAATTATGAATTCTATTTGGGTGTGTTTTCACTTTATGTTGAATTTTTTCTGGTTAATCACATTTTTGCAATGATTGTGATGTGCCGTTTGTTGGAGTTAGATAATGGATTGGATTTGGAGTTGAATTAAATGAAAGAAGTATGGTTTTGGATTATTTGTGGTTCGGTTGATTGATAATTGATGACTTGATTTATGTTAAAATTTCTGGTCATTCACGATATGTATTAAAAGTTAGAAAGGCTTTCAATTCAAGTTTCAACTTAACTTTATGATGCATGATTTAAAAGTTAGAAAGGCTTTCAAGTTTCAACTTAACTTAAAACTAACAAACCAAGAATGTAAATTAGAAAGAATTCAAAATAAATAATTAATTGAGATAATCTTAAAATTATTGAAATGTTATTTAGGTATTGGGTAAATAATTAAGTATAATAATAATTCGGTTATGGTCATGTGGAAAAGTCGAATGGGAAGTTTTGTAATTGTAATTATTCTATATCTCTAAGTTGTCTTTAATTTTTATCCCAAAATTAGTCCATCTCATTAAGGATTCAAGTCTTTTGCGTATCAAGCTTTATTTATCCTAAAATTAGTCCATCTCATAGTCTTTGCATATTTAAAATCTAATTTTATTATATTCCATTTTTACCTCATTTATAATACTTTGACATTAACTCTTTGAATAAGGGTGAAAGTTTTTTAGTTCATCTTAATGAAAAATTACTCAGCTTATGCATTCTATTTCAAGATATTTATTAAAGGCAAGGATTTATGAAGATATGTCAATGGCAATAATCATATTCCTGAAAAAACAAGAATAAAGATGAAAGTGAATTTAAGTATGTTGCATTGCCTCATGAAGGACTTAGCGTTAGCATTTTTAATTTTGTCGATGAAACTACTAAAGGATTAATTCTTACAAAACTAATATCTTCATTTTTTGTTAAGGATACATGGAAGGAAGTTCAACTACTCTTGATCAAACTATTTTAGGAAGATATAATGATCCAGCTTGGGCTCACACTACATTGGTCCCATGTATCAAGATTCATATAATTTGCTTGTTTTGTAACAAGCATTTGAAAGGTGGAGTGCTCGCTTAAGGTTACACTCGCTAAATTTTACTATTTATAACCTTGGTAATTATCGCAAGCATACGAGTCGTTCGCATAGTACCTAAGGTGTCGATCTCACGAGGAAGAGAATTACTCCTAAAATCTAAGATTCCCTTAAACTACAATAATTCTAAACAAATAAATAATGCAGAAATTAAATCAATCAACAATCAAATATGAGAATTTAAAGTGCCAAAAGTCACAAAATAGCAAACTCACTCAAACAATCCAAAATAAACCTAGAAATAACCAATTGAGAGAAAAGGGGATATAATTCGAAACTAAAGAAAATATAACCAATTAATGTAATTTTTGACTTAATGAGCCTAGACGATCCTAAGGTGAATTACTCTCTCTCAAGTTATAATTCTTAACCCTAATTGATAATCCCTAATTTAAATTGTGGAATCACAATCTCTCGATTCACGATTGACCTAAAACCTAAATTACTTCTAAATTGTCTATTAACCTACAGGGAATCTATGCTCGATCTCTCATTATATGACTCTATCGGTTTGATTCAACTCCTTATCTTTCGATTTACCTAACTCTTGTTAGCCCAAATCGATGATTTTTACCTAGCTCTCCCTCTCAGTTTATTGCTAAGTTATGAAGAAATGAAATTGAACCACAATTAAATCAAAAGAAGACACATTCAAATAGACTTTATTAATCTCAAGAACCAAAAAACCCGAAGGTGAGTATAGATAGAAAATCAACACTCAATAACAATAATTCCAACGAATGTCTCAATTTCATACATTAATAAAATCGAAATAAAAATAAGAAATGCTGTCAGAGCAGATCTCAGAGGTAGCGATTGCGGGAAACCGCTTATTTTGAGAAGTACATGGTGTCAAACTTATCTACGTGTCTCTTTTCCTTTGTCTCCTTCCTCAATTGCTTGATCTGTCTCTAGGTTCCTCTCAGATTTTTGTAGAATAATGCTCTCTTGCACGACTCTGTAGGCTCTCCAAAAACTATTGGTGGCTGTCATATCATGTTCTATTTATTCTATGGAAGCACTAGGTCAAAGTTGGGGTCGAAACGGTATGAAAAATCACTCAAAATTTGAGTTTTCGTGTTAGCCCGATGCGGGGCACGATCATGGCCCTGCATGTCATGATTGTGGCCGGTGCTTTAATCTTTCATCATGATCATGGCCCACTGTGCACGATCGTGACCCAATGTGCACAATCATGGCCTAGCTGTTGTTACCTCTTCTTGCTCTGTCATGATCGTGGCCTATGTATTTTGGCCTGAAACTCTTTAAATCTTCACTGTTCTTCCCTATTTGCCCTACAACACTAGCACACACATCAAGGTACCTCAAAAATATAACAATTAAGCTTAAAGATTCAAACTAACCCATAAAAGCACTTAAATGCACAATCTAACCTAATTAAACCCTAAATGCACACTCAACATTCAAATTCACAATAATTACATAGCAAATCACACCCCAAAAGATCATGAAAAACACAATCATCAACATTCCCACACTCAAATGTTTGCTTGTCCTCAAGCAAACAAAACAACAAACACATAACAACACAAAACACATAATACAATAATGAGGCAGTGGCTCTAATCTTCATGAAGTAAATTTAATCTTAAACACAATCATTCAATTTATGTCAAATCATTAACATGCAAAATATGTGTCTAGGGGCTTTGGACTAAATATATAACTAAATCAAGATTTAAGTGTTAACTTATTTTTCGTTTTCAATTGTATACACACATCAATAATTTTTTGGTCCCTCAGACTTTGTAACTGTTCCTAAATATATTCTGTGAAAATTCAAGTTTATCACAAGTCTGGTAGGTTTCTATTTAAACACACATTTTTTTAATTAAATCAAGACTTAGCCTTTTACACGGAGGCAAATATTTTTGATGAATGTCGATTTGGTTACTCAACTAAGTCATTTATTAACAGCTTGGTTGAAATTTCATTATACCCTTTTTATGCGAAGGCACATATTTATGATACGTGTCGATCTAGTTACTCAGCTATTATCACGTTTTCAATTGGCTACTAGCTCTATTCATAACTCGAAGGTCAGTCGAATAGCAATTTATTTATCAACATTTTTTATTTATTGCCTACTTTGTTGCTTTTAGCTATTCGTTTCCATGGAAAATACTAGTTAATCTACTTAAGCTAAAAGACCTTAAATCATGAATGAATGTGACTATCTAGAGGGTGATAAATTTACACTAAGCCCTAATTAGGCCGTATATTTATCTAAAGGCCACCTAATTCACTAATTTCGCAAGCTAATGATCTTTCACAACCTAATAAACTATGTCCAAAATTAAAAGAATTTCACTTAATCTAAACTGTTGACACATTCTCACACTTCACACAATGCAATATAACACTATCGTACGATATGTAAAATCACATACAAAAGCAAAAACACAGAATCCCTCCCCACACTTGAACAACACATTGTCCTTAATGTGAGAAGGAGAACACACAACACATAAACGAAAAAGAAAGATGGAATTAAAGTAAACACGAAACAAATAAAATTAAAAATGAAAATAAAACAAAAATAAGCAGAACAACCTAGAACTGAAGGCTAATTTGAGGAAGAAAATTAAAAGAAACAACTGGGTTAGGAATAAATCCTATGGAGATTAAGGTGGTGATGATGTTGGAGGTGGTAATTGAACACCTTGAGATTCGAAATATCGATGGAGTCGTCGAATCTCTCGGCTCTGGCGTTGTTGTGTATGCATCACCTCCTTTAGTGTTTTGTTAGTTTCGAAAATTGCATCCAAAACTTCATCCAGCATTGGTCCTCTTTTGCCTCTTCTTTTGATTCTTCAGTTGTAGATTCCTCTTATGCCTATCGAGATGGCATGGTGCTGAAACTCGCTTAACCTTCCCTAGTTCACATGTGTGTCTTTTCATTGATCTTCTGCAGACTCATGTTGGTGGAATGGATGATCTTTTCCCGAAATAAGTGATGGCGGTTGAGGAAGTTAGGGAGGTGAATTGTTAACCGGCTTCGTTCCACACCAAAATGTTTGGCAATGGCAGATACTATGTATCCCATTCCAAGATGGTTGCTTCACTTGTGCAGAGTCACAACAATGACATTCAACACATGCATAGATTTGTATACTGAATGCTATGGTCTATGCACCATAATATGAAAAGTTTCTTGGTCGAACACTTGTTGGTTTCTGACTTATCAAAAACTAGCTGACACATAAATTTGTGTAGTAGCAAGTGTTAATGGGATCAGATGATGATGTTGAGTGCATTTTTGGCATAGAATTGCTTAATTATAGTAAGTTCATGCTAGTTTTGAGAGGCATGGAAATTATCATGTTGGTCGACGATGGAGGATTTGGGGAATCTATATATCTTGCACATGATATCTACATTTAATTCATATGCTCGTCCTCCCAATCTAAATCATAATTCTTTGGTGCTTTTAGGTTTGAAGGTCAAGTTCGTGAAGAATTCTAATGTAAGCTCCTCATAAACAAGAAATTGAAACTTAATGAACTGACCCTATTGGATTCTCTCGACTAGGGTTTCCACCCACTCGCACAATTCTAGCCTATCTAATGTATCCACATCAAATTATCTAGGAACTACAGTTTTCCTAGAATGAAGGGATCGAGAATGAGTACCATCCTCGTGGGTGTAGATAGGAAATGGTGTTCTGAAGTTCTTTTCTTGGTTCCTTCGCCCCCATCCTGTAACTTGTTGTTATCTATACGGCTCCAGTCAGGCTGTTTGCTTGATACATGGCATGATCTCGGTAGTAGTTTGAAAACATTGAGGTTGAAAAATTCTAGAGAGATGTAAGACCGTTTGGATACTAGAGTTTTAGAGAGATAAAGTGAAAATGAAAGTGAAGGTGAAAGTTAAGTAAGAATTGAATATATAGGTGGTAAAAAGGGTGACAAAGAAAAAATGTCTTTAAAAAATTGCGTCCTCCCCTATTTCTTCATAGTCGCAGGTCACAATCGTGGCATGCGGCGTAGCATCAATAGGGTTCTTAATCATAGGCCACGATCATGACCTGATAGGCCACGGTTGTGGCCAACGCCTGTACCCTAACACCGAAGTTTTTCTTTTTCTCTTTTTCCATTTCTTTTCTCTTTCACTTTATAATTCTTTTTCTTTTCTCTTTACATGCTTGCATAATCTTCCCCGTGATTCTGAAATCCTATTTCTCTTGTCACTTTTATTCAACCAAAACAAAAATAAACCTAACTACGGAATTCAAATAATCTAACAAAATTTAACACAAAACTGCTTTTTTTTCCATGGGTTGCCTCCCATGTAATGCTTCTTTTAACATCAGTAGCTCAACGCTCTTTTAAGCTCACAGTGGTTGGAATGACTGGTTTGATGGTAGTGTCGCCATTAGTCACAAAGTTTGTACCTTAGCTACCTATATTGCAATTTCCATCGTCCTTGTAATTTTCTTTGCATCCTCTATGTCTTCCCATTCTCCTCAAAGTTTGGGTTTGTTGCAATCCACTAAAGTTGAGGAACTCTGTACTCTCTAACAGTCACTTTGAAGGTTAATTTCTCCTTCCCTACTTGTAAAGTTATTTTGCCCCTATCCACATTAATAATTGAGCACGCAGTGGCTAAGAACGGTCATCCAAGAATCATTGGGGTGTCCTCATCTTCACTGATATCCAAAATATATAAATTCGTGGGAAAGATAAAATTATCGACCTTTATCGACACATCTTATATGATTCCCATCGGTCTATGTGAAATTCTGTCAGCCGTCTTAATAAAAAACCTAGTGGGCACTAGCTCTCGTAACCCCAATTTAAGACTAAGAGTGTATGGAATCATATTTATGCTCATACCTAAGTCCGTGAATGCCCTATCTATGATGATCTTGTTGGTACTAAAGGAGACAAAAAAGTCTCCTGGATCATCCTTCTTCACTATATTGGGGGTGTCTTCCAGTGTTTGCTCCTTACCCTTCTCTTTGACGGACTCCTGTAAATTAAACTTTGATTGTGTTTGCTCAAGGTTACACGTGCTAAGTTTTACTATTTATAACCTTAGCAATTACTGCAAGCGTACGGGTCGTTCACCTAGTACTTAAGGTGTCAATCCTACGAGGAAGAGAACTAGTCCTAAAATCTAAGGCAGCTAAGTTCACAATTTCTAATTAACAACTAATGTAGAAATTAAAATTAATCAAGAATCAATGATGAGAAATCAAAGTACCAATAGTAAACGAAAAGAAAACTCACAACTAACCCGAAATTAACCTAGAAATTACCAAGCGAGAGAAAGGGGATTTAATTCAAAATTAAGCAAAACCTAACCAATTATACAACCACCGAGTTGATGGATCTAGACATTCTTAGGGAGAATTACTCTCTCTTGAGTTATAATTCTTAACCTTAATTAATAATCCTTAATTCAAATTATGTAAATTATGATCTCTCGATCTGCAATTGGTCCAAAACTTAAATTAGTTCTAAAAATATCCATTAACCTACTAGGAATCTATGCTCAAACTCTCATTACACGAATCTATTGATTTGATCCAATTCTCTACCTATCGATTTACCTAACTCTCGTTAGCCCAAATTGATGATTTTTACCCAGCTCACCCTCTCAGTTTATTGCTGAATTATTAAGCACAGAATTAAAATCACAATCAAGTAGTAGAAAACACAATCAATTGAATTTCATTAATCTCAAAAATTAATATCCAAAGATGAGTATAAACTCGACTCAACATTTACATAATCAATCTCAATACCTATTTCAATTCTATACAATAATAAAGTTGAAATAAGTGGAAATACTCTCAGGAACGGAATCTCGAAGGGCCGATGGCGGGAAACCACCTGTTCTGGGAAGTACTTCGTGTCTAGCTCGTCTCTATGTCTCTCTTCCTTTGTCTGTTCCTCGATCTCTTGATACTTCTTTGGGTTTCCTCTTAGGATTGATGAAATCTTACTTTTTGTAAAACCTTTTTGGCGCTCTCCTCTCTTTGACGACTGCTAGGGATTGTTCTATTTATTCTCTGGCAGCCCTAGGTCAAACTCAAGGTTGAAATGGTCCAAAAATCTAAAATTTGAGTTTTCGCATCAGCTTGATATAGGGCACAATCATGGCCATGCACGTCACGATCATGGCTGGCACTTTGCCCTTTCTGTCACGAGCGTGGCCTAAAGTGCATGATCGTGGTCTGACTTGACACTTTCTGTCACAATCGTGGCTCATAGTGTGCGATTGTGGCCTGGATGCTTCTTTCTCTTCCTTCTCTATCACGGTTGTGGCCTATATGCACTATCGTGACCTATGTCATTTAGCCTTAACCTCTTTAAATCTTCACTATTCTTCCTTGTTTGCCTTGCAACATTAGCACACACATCAAAGTACCTTAAAAATATACAATTTAAGCTTAAGAATTCTAAATAACCCATAAAAATACTTAAATACACAAACTAACCTAATTAAGCTCTAAATGCATATTCAACACTCACTTTAACAATAAATGCATTACAAACTAAACCCTAAAACATCATGCAAAACACAACTATCAGATTGAACTAGTTATGTCATGTCCTCGATCTTAATTTGCTCCATCTCCCACATCTTCTTTGCTTCCCTCCTGGCATACAATTCCTTCTAAAAAATTGGTGCAGGAATATCTGTCGGTTTACTTGTACTGATTTACTCACAGTCTCACTCGGAAGGTCTTCTTTAACCATTTGACCTTTTTCTTTGTCCCCTACCTTGTCTAGCTCCTCATCCTGAGTCTGGCTTATAGCCATGATACACTCCTTCGGGTTTGACCCGGTGTTGCTTAGAAGAGTTCCAGCATTCTGAGTTGACATTGCTTCCGCGAGTTTCCCCATTTAGACTTCTAAATTATGGATGGACGAGGCATGATTCTTTGTAACTTTCTCGAATTTACTCTCGAGCCTCCTATACGCTTCCTCCATGCCTCCTATCTTATCTAGAATCTTGTCTAGCTTCGAATCCATCGAGCTTGCATTATCTTGTTGGAAGCTCGATTGCCCTTGAGGTTGGAACTACCCTCTATTGTTATTGTTTGACTAGGAGAAGTTAGGGTGATTCTTCCACCTAGGGTTGTATATATTGGAGTAGGGATTATTACCCCCTCCACGTCCAAATTGAGCCCTCATATAGTTGACTTGCTCTAGGTTATCCTCCCTTATTAAGTAGCAGTCCACCGTATCATGATCCAATTGGCTGCATAGACTTCAATTGTGCGGCCTTTATTGGAGCTAAGGATGATGTCTTCATATTACTGAGTTATCGCATCAAGTTGCCAATCTTAGCTTGCATTTTAGTCATTTGATCGACTACAACAATTCTCTTTTATTCTCTAAAGGTAGTAGGTTACCTACTTCTCTCACTTGTCCATAGGAAGCTGTTACTGACCATCTCTTCGATTAACTTCTCTGCTTCATTGACCATCTTCCTCATTAAAGGTCCACTTGACACTACTTCGATGGTGCCTCTAGTATGTGGGTTCACTCCATTGTACAACATCTATAGCAGGAACTCTTTAGGTAGGTTGTGGTATGGGCATCTCCTCTGTAGGTCCTTATAACGCTCCCATGCTTCGTAAATGGACTTTTCGTCTCCTCATTTGAAACTGGTAATTTCCTTTATTATCTTTGTGGTCTTTGTCAATGGGAAATAATTATCTAAAAAGGCACGCGTCAGTTGCTCCCATGTCATAATGTTAGCGGGGCTCAGTGAATGATACCAAAACTTTGCTCTATCTCTAAGCGTGAAGGGAAACAACCTAATCCTAACAGCGTCTTCCCACATCTGGTGATACTGGAAGGTATCACAGATCTCGAGAAAGCTGATGATGTGTGCGTTTGGATCTTCATTCACAAGTTCATAAAATTGGATGTTCCGTTGAAGAACGTTCAGGAGGGTTGGCTTGATTTCAAATGAGACTATTTTAATAGGCAGTCTAGCCACTCTTTGGGTCAATGGATTAAACCCTAGCCTTATAAAGTCCATGAGAGTCCTCTATTGTTGCCTCCCGAAGTTAACTTCTTGATTCACGTTTCTCTGAAATTCCTTGGCCATTTTTGATTTCTTGATCTCCTCTTCTTCCTCTCGTTGAGCTTTCTTAAGAGCTTGTTCTAAGCATGATATGTCTAAATCTATTGTCTCCACTACATGACTCGAACCCTTCGTGACTCTTGTGTTCATGTAAGAGCACAATTCCTAAAATAGATGAATGAAAAAACAAAAATAAAAATTACAACTATTCTAACGCTTTAAATTGTAGAACTAAATTGCCTTCCTCGGTAACGGTGCCAAAAACTTTTTCACTCAAGGTTATACATGCTAAGTTTTCCTATTTATAACCTTAGTAATTACTCCAAGCTCACAGGTAATTCGCGTAGTACCTAAGATGTTGATCCCATGAGGAGGGGAACTAGTCCTAAAATCTAAGGTTTCCCTAAACTACAATAATTCTGAACAAATAACTAATGCAGAAATTAAATCAATTAAAAATCAAATATGAGAATTCAAAGTTTCAAAAGTCACAAAATAGCACACTCACACAAACAATCCAAAATCAATGTAGAAATAACCAATTGAGAGAAAGGGGGATTTAATTCGAAACTAAAGAAAATCTAACCAATTATGTAATTTTCGACTTAGCGGGCCTAGACGATCTTAGGGTGAATATCACTCTCTCGAGTTATAATTTTTAACCCTAATTTAAAATATGGAATCGCAATCTCTCGATTTGCAATTGACCCAAAACCTAAATTAGTTCTAAATTGTCTATTAACCTAACGGGAATCTATGCTTGATCTCTCGATACACGACTTTAGCAGTTTGATTCAACTCTCTACCTATCAATTCACCTAAATCTCATTAGTCCAAATCGATGATTTTTACCTAGCTCAACCTCTTAGTTTATTGCTAAGTTATGAAGAACAGAGATTGAATCATAGCTAAATCAAAATAAAATACAATAAAATAAATTTTATTGATCTTAAGAACTAAAAAACCTGAAGGTGAGTACAGATAGAAAATCAACACTTAACAACAGTAATTCCAACGAATATCTCAATTTCATGCATCAATAAAATCGAAATAAAAATACGAAATACTATCAGAGCAGATCTCAGAGGTATCCACTACGCGAAACTGCCTATTCCAAAAAATATGTCGCGTCAAACTTATCTTTGTGTCTCTTTTCCTTCGTCTCGATCCTCAACTGCTTGATCTCTCTCTAGGTTTCTCTTAGATTTTTGCACAACTTTCTAGGCTCTCCAAAAACTGCTGGTGGTTGTCACATCATGTTCTATTTATTCTGTGGAAGCCTTAGGTCAAAGTCAGGGTCAAAATGGTCCAAAAAATCACTAAAAATTTAAGTTTTCATGTCAGCCCAATGCATGTCACGATCGTGGCTTACGTCTTTTAGCCCGAAACTCTTCAATTCTTCATTGTTCTTCCTTGTTTACCCTGCAACACTAGCACACACATCAACGTACCTCAAAAATATAACAATTAAGCTGAAAGATTCAAACTAACCCATAAAAACACTTAAATGCGCAAACTAACCTAATTAAACCCATGCACAAACTAACTTAATTAAACCCTAAATGCACACTTAACATTCAAATTCACACTAATTACATAACAAATCACACCCTAAAATATCATACAAAGCATAACTATCATAGAGGAATCACCTGATTGGAAGAAGCATTTAGCTAGGTTTAAAGGAGATATAGACTTATGTAAAAAAGTAAGCCATGAAGTGAAGTGGTAAATGAAAACATTGCTTGAAGAATATCAACATGAGAAAGGTAGAAGGAAAAGATTGAATTTTGAAATTGGTAGTGGAAGTTTGTTTTCTAGTTTCCATGGTAATCATGGGAATGTTGAAGGTGGTAGTGGTAGTGGAGGTAATGGTATTGGTACTGGTGGTGTTCCATCCCAGGCCCTTAAAGAAGTACCTAGACTTGATGTGAGGAAGAGAAGAAGGTAGACTAGTTTTTTTACACCATGAACAACTCCTGAAGCCCAACCTTCAATTTATAGCGTAACGCAATCAAGAGATGCAACTTGTAATTTCGATATGGCAATAGCAAGACGGTGGTATAATACAAGTACATCATTCAATACTTCTTAGTCTTATTATTATCAACCTATGATGGATGCAATAGCCTCTTATAGTTTGGGATACCAAGATCATTCGATTGATAACTTAAGAGGTAAACTTTTGAGTTATTATGTTTCTGAGATTAGAAGTTATTTAGTAGAAAGAAAAGTGAATTGGGCTATTTAAGAATGTTTAATCATATGTGATGGTTGGACAAATAAGAGACAAGAGTTTATTATTAATTTTTTAGTTTATCCTACAAATTGCTCCGTCTAGCCTTATTAGGAATACTGAGACTTTGTTTGTGATATTTGATGAAGTTGTGAATGAAGCAGGGCTAGAAAACATTGTTCAGTTTATTTCTGACAATAGTTCTTCTTATAAAAGCGGCAGGAAAAAGTTTCTAGAATAAGTGTAATTCTCTTTTTTTAGACTCCTTGTATTGCAAATCACATTGACTTAATGCTGGAGAATATAGGGGATCCTAGGTGGTTTTCTATTATTGACGAGACTATGCAAAAAGTTAAAAAAATGACCAAGTTCGTTTATGATCGTGCATGGATATTGAATCTAATGAGAAAGGAATTTACCAATGGTAGGAATTTATGTCGTCCTGCTGTGACAAGATTTACAACAAATTTCTTATCACTTCAGTATTTTGTTATGATGAAGAAAGATTTAAGGCAAATGTTTACAAATGATAAGTGAATTGCATCTCAGCATGCTATATCTAATGCTAGACTGGAGGTCTATAAAATTATACTGAAAGATAAAGAATTTTGGTCTCAATTCCAATTTGTTATCCAAGTTTGTGAGTCTTTGGTGAGGGTGCTTTACTTAGCTAATAGTGAAGAAAAGTCAATAATGAGGAGTTTTTTTTTAATGTTATGAAGAGAGCCACAAACGCAATCGAGGCCAATATAAAAACATAGGCCTTCTGTGTATACACCATATCTTTCAATCATTAATGAGAGAAGGGAAAGACAATTTTCTTCTCTATTGTTTGCAGCTAGATGTTTTTGTATCCTAGTTTCTGTTTTAGACTAGATCTTACTAAGCAAGCTGAAGTTAATAGAGGAATGCTTTTAACTATTACAACAATTGTTGGCATTGACATGATACAAGATCTCCTAAGCTCATAAGTTGTCTTATAGGGATTTTGAAATGTCAATTGCTATTCGACAAAGATGAAAACTTTCTCTAGGTATGTAACACCCTGCTCCCATCTGACACGTGTTTATACACCCTTCTAATGCACGTGCACATGCCTGACAGAAATGGCGAGCTAACTATCTCACTTTCACTATATCGCATGGCATCATAGTTAAACATCATAAATAACACAATGTATAAAATCCAAAATTTCCTCATTTCATTTTATAAACCATAATTTACAATGTAGCATTATATCCACCATCCATGTTTACACAATATCAACCTATCAGAGTCCACAACTTTGCTTACAAGTATGCCATATACATGAGGATTAAACAAAAATTAAAAACTAAGTCTTCAGTTCCAATCGACCAACCTTTGAGCCATGTCCTTTATCCAAAAGTTGTATAAAATTTCTTCTAAGCAGTCTTAAAAGCTAAGTTGTCGCTCTCTCGAACCTGAAAATGTCAACGTTATAATTTGGTTGAGTTTTGCAAACTCAGTTGAGTAACCATCCTTGATGGTCCACTCTTGTTATGCAACACACAATTTATGTTATCATATAATTCTCATCATCTCAATTACCATAATGTAATATCACAAAGCACTTTGTTCGCAATTGTCACATTTCAAAATCCATATAATTTATCATTTCATTGCGATCATCCTGAACATATTCATCAATAAGCATTCACAACTTTCATATAATAAAAGTCCTTAAAATATTACAATTGCTCAATTTATTCATATCATATGTGTATGCAATGTTTATGAGACTCAAAGTCATTTACTATGTTGTTGTGACTGATAGGTGTGGATTAGGTTATGCTTTTATAGGAATTTGGCATGTATTTTCTAGCATAATTTTTTGTTTATTGTTCTAGTTTGAAATTAATTTTTTATGTTTTCATAAAGTTTTATTTCCATTGTTGTTCTTATGTGTTTGATGCTAATCGAGGGTAAGAATTGACTATTTGTGTGTAGGAAACAAGATGGAGCAACTTAAAGGTTGAACTAAGGATCAAAGAAAAGAAGATAAGAAGAGGGATTCTGTGCTCAATTCCTACGTTCATGGGAATCATGCAAATTTCCACGGATGTGAGAATTACAAAAGAAATGAGGAGTGTCTGTAACCAATTTCCACGCTTGTGGGAATCATGCAAATTGCCACGGATGTGGGAATTATAATCCAAGGCTAAATGGGGGGCTTCATTAAACTTAGGATTGTTGGACTATTTAAGCATCATTAAGCCTCCATCTTCAAAGGGAGATGACACCTACCTATAGAAACACCATCCTTGAGTAAAGAACACGTGTTTGGAGTATTGAGGAAGGATTGAAGACAAGGATCATCATCAAGATTGGTCAAAATAACATATCAACACCAAAATTCCATATTTTGGCAAAGAAGAGAAGGAGTCTTTCTATTCAATTTTATGCCGTTTTAACCTTTTCCTTTCTTTGTAAAAATGGTTTATTTGATTGTTCATGATGTTATGGAGACCATGTTAGGCTGATTTTATTTTAGGGATTGCTTTTGAACTATTTTGTAGAACTCCCATTTTATTGAATTGAATGCAATTATCTTTGTTGATTGTTGATTTTAATTGTCATCTTGCAACAAATCGAGAGAGTGAGCGAGATGAAATTCATGTAGGATTGTACAATGAGAGTTGGTGACCTATAGAATAGCAATCATCATGTTAATTAAATAGTTAGTAGAGAGATCTCAACTAGTCAATTGATCACCCATATGATAGTTTAATAACTAGTTGAATCGGTAGAGTCATTTGGTAGGTTGGGAGATCGTCCAATTGATTCCCATTAATTCGAATAGGGACAAATAGTTACACCTTAAGAGAGGGTAATTAACACATTTGGAAATCTAGGGTGAGACATAATTCAATCCATAAAATAGGAGGGAGACAAAATAAGGAAAAATAATCTCTAGTATTCCAATTTTTGAATTTAGATTTTCTACAATTTTTGTATTGTCCATTGTTTGCATTAGTTTTTTAATTTTAGTTTTAATTTAATTTTTTAGATGATTTTTATTAAACAATTTTGTTTCGTAAACAAATATGTGTCTAAATTAAATGGTGTCTAGGCATCAATCCTTGTAGGATCGATATCTGCTTTGTTTAACTATATGTTACGACCCATTCACTTCCAATTTTTAAGCATAAAATAAGTAGATAAGCTTTACCTTCAATAGTGACTGAGTACCTTTTTCACTATCCTGTATTTGTTATAGATATCGAGCTCTATTGTACTGTCCTGTATCTGTTATCGATACTAGGCTCTATCATACAAATTGAGCCATAGGCTCTTATCATAGATGTCTGAACTTTAAGCTCTTTGTCAATAACGACTTCGATCACAACTGCTTTTATATTTCATGCATTCGTGGAATAAATGAATTTCATATTTTCAATTATCATATTCAGTCCACTGCATTAGAATTAGCATTCGCATTCACATTTCTCATACACATTCATCATCGGACTTTTAGTCTGGCATTCAACATATAAGTTGAAAACACATTTAGTCAATCACATTCACATTCACATTTAAGGAACACTCTAAATATAGTCCCGAATATCGAAATCCTCGGACAATCAGCCATCTGGAATTAGTAATATCATAATTATATCAAATTGTAATTCAATTCAGAATCAAACAAACAATTAAGGTGCGACCATCTTAGGTACTAAAAAAATGCTTCCTTTAGCTTATTGCCTTGAAGTGCTAGCAATGTTTGGAAGTAGTCGCTCAACATGCTCCTCTATATGCAATCACATACATTTATATGTCACTCATGTGCATTTTTATATGAATAATCAGTCATAAATACATTTATGAATGTATCATCTATAATGCATGTTCAATGACAAATTCTTGGGTATGTTTCTTTAATATACTTGATCACTTTCAATTAATCACTCACACATATACCACTCTTTTTCCTAGGATTATACACTCCCACAATTTCCTACTTCTCATTTAATCATTCCCAATTCGTCACCTACATAATTTGAATCACATTACATTCATGAGAACATCTTTATATCATTATCAACTTATATTTTACGCACACACAATTTGTACTTTATATCTAAAATTTTAACAAGCTAAATCTATACGTGCACCAAAATTTTCCAGCAACATATACTCATACATTCACCCAATTCTCATACATAAATACCCCATGTCCTTCAATACTCATTCATCCATACCTTATACACATTATTCATGTCCTAAAGGTCATATTTTCATTAAAACAACTCATTTATTCCTTTAACAACTCAGAATTTCCAGATTTGAACTCAACCACATCCAAAACAGTCTCTTCTTTAAGTTATGACTTCAAAATAACTACACAAACTTATCAAGATATCTTCTGGACAAACTGTTTCACAGAAGTATTAATAAGACATCACTAATCATTTTTCATGTTTTATACTTTGAAAGATTCGAGCTCTAAGTCCCCAAAAATTGGGAAATAATATGAGGTTCCTTCATGGGGGTCTATTATAGGCAGTATTAGGAAAACAAGCATAACTCAAGGTCTATTCATTATTTTATCAAGCCACTTTCACAAAGGTCAAGATAAGACATACATCTACAACTTTTATTCTTTGAGTTTCTTCAAATTAATGCCCTAAGGATATGTAAAATAGGACGAAATAGGAAGATGAAATTGAAACCAAAATTTCGACTGACAACTCTCATTTTCTAGAAATTTTCTCAAGATAGATTTTTAGGTCAGTTTTGTATGACCATTATGACCTAGAAAATGAGGTATATAGGCAGAAATTTATCCTAATGAAATGTTCCTCTATGTCTTAAGTTTCTAATGACAACAAATTTAAGTCACAATTCAAGACTCTTAAGGACAGAATTCAAATTTGATTCCTCAATTCAAAATGTAGCCATATGTCTCTAGTTTAATCTAGTTCAAAATTCATCTAATTTGGATATTCAAAAATCAAGATAAGGCCAAAATAGATAGACAACATATGGTCTGCAAACGTTGATGAATTAATCAAAAGCTAACACACAAAAGTTAGCAAGCATGGTGTTAAAGTGTGGGCTAAGCAAGAAGGGAGGTTTGGTGATTTTGGTGAAACCAAACAAAAGAGCTACATAAATGTAATTCCTAAGTGACCAGGTGGCTCCATTCTGCAATGCCACATGCCACCATTGCATGTATAACATGTGTCCTCTATGTAAGGCTACCATCTGTCACTTAGTTGTTGGTTCACACGTCACAAATTAATTGGTCCATTTGTCACCCCATTACGATGCCAAATGTTGCTCAATTTTAGGGTTAGTCATCCTAATTTTCTATGTCTCAATTAGTCTTGTCACTAGGCATTTTCCTAGTCCAAAAATACCCCAAATTTTTAGAAATTTCAGAAATGTCACCAAAAATGCTAAATCAATTTTAATACACACCAATTCAATTTTTAAGACAAATAATCCACAATTCATATTTTAATTGCATTAAAATCACTTACACCCAAAAAATTTCAATGAATTCATGTACAATTATTTTAATGAGTGTGAACATTATTCACATGTATGTGTATGTCATATGATGTATGAAATGTGCCACTAAATTCTTAATAATTTGTTATTTACAATATCCTGCGGTTATAACCCTGATCATAGGATAATGGGATGTTACAGGCTATTAGTTGTTTCCTTTTTATTATTTGTTTAAAATTAATTATCACTTTATTTTGTTTATAATGCTACTTTTTTTATCTTACAACTCACAGTTTCTTGGTGGGGTCAATTCGAAAATGGTGTTCCAGAATTGAATTTTAAGTCAATGTGAGTGAAATAGGTTGTGAACGAAACTGGAGCGCATTTGAATTTATCTACTCTAAGAAAAGGAATTGATTGGAGCATAAGAGGTTGAATGACTTGGTTTTTGTTTGTTACAATTTAAAGCTTCAGGGAAGGTATGTTATTATCATTATTGATTTCGATATATTTTCTTATAATTTTCTAATAATTAAAATTTATTGTTTACTAGGAGTCTTAATAGCATAAGTAGTTCAACTGATTCAATTTCCATTGATAATATTGATCTTTTGGCAGATTGGGTTTCTGAAGAACTGAATCTAGTAGATGTTAATGACTTGGAAGATAATCTTGGATGGGAAAGCATTGAAATGTCATTTGGTACGTTAAATTTGAATGATAATGATGATGAAGGTCCTCTCAATGATGAGGATTTTATACCAAATGATAACTAGGGTCAATGTAGTTATAGCGGGTATCCTCCCATAGACGATTGAATTTTGTTCTAGGTTTTTATTTTTCCTCTTCTTTTAATTTTACTTATATTTAATGTTTATGTTAAATTCTATATATGTAATGTAATTGTAAATCTTTTTATTTCAGGTTTAATTCTTCTTGATTGTTTCCTCATCACGAACTCTTATTGTAAATTGTAATAGTTTGAGATTTACGGATATTTATTGTTCTTTTTATTTGATGTTTTGATGTAATTATTATTTATTAAAACGATGAAATTGTATAATTGTAATATTTTATATACTTTGTATTATTCTTAAATTATGTTTGTATGATGATGATTGTCTTTTCTCATATTAAATGTGGTTATTATTTATATGTTAAATATTTAAAAATTATTGTTATTTCATATTAATTGTGATCATTATTTATTATTATGATTTTTGGAGATAGAGTTAATGTAAACTTATAAATGATACCGTGCAACTGCATAATATATCAATGTACTATTTTGCAAATTTTAAAAAAATTTAGGTGCTATTTCATAAATTTAAAAAAGTACCTAAAACGGTACCCGATATTGACCGACATCGGTACAGTATCGTATCAGAGCCCAATCTGGTACTAATTTTGATATAGTATTCACAACTTTGGGGCATATATTTGTAACTTTAGAATTCTTATTTATCTGATAAACTGTCATTGATTATTGAATCGCGATAAATTCAAACATAGTAAAGTTCTAGGAGGATTTTTATTTAGAATTTATTATTCTATTCATTGTTGATTTTAGTTATTATTTTGCTTTAATATTTCTAATTTGTTATTTCTATTTATTTCATAGTATTTTTCAATAAGTTGTTCTCTTATTTATATTAGATAAAAAGAAAACAGTTGGTACAAGTAATCATAGTCTTTGTGGGTTCAATATTTGACTCACCTAGACCATAATATAGGACATGATAAGTGCACTCGTTTACGTCATTTCTTTAGTATTGTATTAGTGTGTTTTTTTTTTCATTTTTATCACATCAAATTTTAGCACTATTAATAGGGACTATGACATTAGGAAAGTTTGATTTTATTAGTCTGGTCACCTTTTTTTGTTTTCATTATATTCATTTTTATTTTAAAATTATCTTTCTTTATCTTATAGTTGTGATTGTATTGAATGTTTGGGTCCTTTGGTGTATGACCAAGAGTAGTATTGGGACACCACTTGAGCTAGATCTAGAGGTTGAACAAATATTGCTTTAAAAGTTGAGGGAAAGAAATTTTAGAATTCAAATGCAACTACCAGCCACAATTGTAGGATAAGGACATCACACAATGATGAATTATACTAGACCCTCACTAATTGAGACTAAGTCTAACATTACAGGATCTAAAATTGAGGTGAAAAATTTTGAAATTAAAACTAATTTGATGGAGATGATTTAGTGGTGCTGCAATTTGACAGACTACTAGATGAGGATCCCATTGCACATATTACTAATATTTTAAAAATCTATGGCACATTAAAGCTAAATGAAGTTTGAGAGGATGCTATCAAATTGAGGTTGTTCCATTTCCCTTTAAGGTACCAGCTACGCTATGGTTTAAATCACTATCTCTAGGATCCATCACTAATGGAATAGACTGGCTGATTAATTTTAGGAAAAAATACTTTCTCTAACATGTAAGATAAAGTTTAGTAATGATATTTCTTGAGCTAATGAGGAAGTGTCTACACTATGGTATTAACTTAGGTATGCAAATTCAAACATTTCATAGTGGGTTATACTGCCCAATTAAATAAATCATAGATGCATTCTTTAGGGAAACCTATATTCTTAAGACTCTTAAGGAATTTCAAGACCTTATTGAGATTATAGCCATAAACAATTGTCATTGGGGTAATCCAAAAATGAAATTTAAGACAAGTGACATCTACAGTGTTGTTATAGTAGCATAGTAGAGGCAAAGTTGGAAGCTCTAAGTAGGAAAATTGAAAACACAAGTTTGGTAGGTCAACCAATGCAGGTAATGAGTTGTGATAATTATGCTAGGGGATACCTTAATTGTGAGTTTAAAGCAACCTATACTTAAGGACATTAAATTGAGTATGTTGATTTCAGTGTGAGTCAACCTAAAAAGAGGTCGTAAGCAACACTTACTATCTAGAATGGAAAACCATCCAATCTTCTCATTGAGCAATCTAAGGCAATAGAGACAAATAACTCCTAACCAATTTCAACATCAACGACAATAAGAAATAGGGATGTTATTGGCTTGAAAATTTATATAGGGGCTTAAGTCCGATCTGTGGCTGAACGTGCTCAAGAGTCACAGCCTAAGTTTGAGCCTAATTGCAGTTTGGTTCACCTGAAGGTCGATTAAGTTGAGCTAAGCCCAAATTTATAAAATTTATCTTCTTTTATTAATAAATTAAAAACAAGTTTTTTAAAAATCAAGTTAAAAACTTTGCTTGTATTATTTAAATTGTTACCTCTTTCGGCTAAAAAAATTTATATTTGGAAGCAACTCTCATTAAATATCCACTCATTTTTAGATATAAAATTTTAACATATTATTTCCTAAGCAGCCAAAAAGATCCTAATATAAAAATCATTAAATAAGTTAGTAATCAATAATGTTATTTATCCATAATCATCATCATCATCATCATTATCACCCAGTCTGAAATCTTGCAATGAAGCGGGGTCTGGGGAGGTCTGATAGTACGTAGCCTTACCCCTACACAGTAGAGAGGTTGTTTCTGGTGGAACCACATGCAAATGTGACAACATACGAATGATGCAGGTGACAGAAATAGAAACAGAAAAGAAATGAAAATACAGGGAATGGAGAATACCTGAAGGAGGTCAGGCTGCGCGAACCGAACAGGTTACAAAATCCAATCCCTCCTTGTCTTGTAGTAGGTAAGGGGATCGTCTTTAGAGCCCCTACTGGGATGACCCCTTATTGTCCCCCTGCACCATTTGTGTAATCTGCACAGCATGCCCTAGCATCTCCTAGGAACTACTGTACTGATTTTGAGTATCTGGTACTGTTAATCCATTACATGGTTAATCCTTTACCCTTATGCGGTCACTCCAAATTTTTCCATTACTAGCTATTACCTCATTAAGTGCCAATTCTGACATATCCTCTTTAATCACTTCCTGCCAGTTCTTGTAAGGCCTCCCTCTTCTTCACTTATATTCACTAAGTGTTATTCCCTTGCAGTTTTATACCGGAGTGTTGGCGGGCCTCCTACGCACATGCCTATACCACCTAAGTCTGGTCTCTTTCAACTTATCGGCAAAGCTGGTTACCTATAGTCTATCTCTCACCACTCGATTCTAGACCTTATCTCTCCTTGTAACGTCACACATCCACCAAAGCATACACATTTTTGCTACCAACAACTGTCTTATATGCCTACGCTTGGCAGACCAACACTCTGCCCCATATAACATGGTTGGACGAATCACCGTTTTATAAAACTTCCCCTTGAGTTTTAAAGGAATCTTCCTGTCACATAGAACCTATGATGCACTCCTCCATTTGGTCCATCCTAATCTAATACGATGTACTATATTGGCATCTATATTACCATCACTTTGGATGATAGACTCGAGATGCTTAAAACTCATCCGCTATGGTATGACATCGATCCCAATTGCTACTTCTCCCTCCTGCTCCATCTGGTTCCCAAAAAAGTTGCATGCTACATACTCCATCTTAGACTTGATCATTTTAAAACCTCTCTACTCTAACGCGTCTCGCTAGCGGTCCAACTTGGCATTGACCCCTTCCTTGGTCTCCTCCACTAGGACAATATCGTCTGCAAATAACATACACCAAGGTACCTCTCCTTGAATATGTTTGGTAATTTCATCTATCACTAATGTGAACAACAAAGGACATAGTGTAGAACCATGGTGGAGACCAGCATTGATAGAAAATGTGTCCGTGTCCCCTCCCATCATCCTTGCGCTAGTCAAAGTTTCGTAATATTGTTGATAGGAATGCCCTTGGCCTGCAAACACCTCCATAAGAGTTCTCTAGGAACCCTGTCAAATGCCTTCTCCAAATCAATAAAAAATATATGGAAATCTCGTTGGCGTTCCCTATAGCATTCCATGAGTCTACGAACGAGATGTATCGCTTCAGTCGTGGACCTACCAGGCATAAATACAAATTGGTTGGCTGATACAGAAGTAGCTTTCCGGATTCTCTTTTCAATTACCTTCTCCCACAGCTTCAGTACGTCTTTTCCATTTTCATCCTAGCATACTGCATGTATCGACCCACTCGCATAGGTTCCAACCGCGCAAATTGAAGACATCCTCCTCCCTTGGGCAGTCACTTGTCCCTCAGGACTACTCCTAAGAGCCTCTAAAAACATGAGCCTTCTAGTAACACAACACTAAAATACTGGGGTGGAACAATACTGTAAGCAGCACCTCCAAAATAAAAAACACTAAATAGAAATAGGAATATAAAAACCCAATTTAGTGTTTACTGTGAGACCCTCAAAGTTTTTCTCATTTGTGTGACCTCTAAAGGTCCGAACTTGTAAGCATCACTTAAGAAGAACAAACGTGGCTGTCAATTTGCTCCAGATATATAGGAGTAAGAACTAAAGTCAACCAAATGATCCTAGATTTACCAGAATGGAAAAGAAATCAGATATATCTTTGATCCTTAAACATTTTAACTTACTGGCATATTATCCTTCACATCCCACAACCATAGTGTACTGTCTGTCAATGCTGATGCAAGCTCATTGTTAGATAGGAATTTGACACGAGAAACAGTTTTCCCGTGACCACTGAATATATGGACAAGACTACTGATGTTTCTTAAATCATAGTAGTGTATGTGGTGGTCAGCTAAACCAATCGCAATATTTATCACAAATTGAAACATGTTTATAATTTTTATGTTGCTTAATTTCTATAGAAAAATTTGGAAATGATTTGACATAAGAATTTATACAAATAAGGAATCAATTTTAATTTAAAATGACATAAAATAACATTTTTTTTATGAAATTGACTTGTATGTTTCATAATTACATGTGAATCATAGTTTTACATATGTAATACACTTTAGGCCTTTTGACATCAATCTTGTTATTTATATTATGATCCAAAAGAAAAGGTATAGAAAGTAAATATCAATCACCAAATTATAATACTTACAAAGTTAAAATAGATAAGGAAAAGGCAAACCATAAGTAAAGCATTAGTTTATAGATTTAGCCAAAAGACATGCCTATATAGGGAGTACTATATTGATATTATCAAAATTATACTATTTCCAAAACTAAAGAGTATCATAGTGGCAATACCAAAATGCAAAAAGTAAAAAAAAAAAAGAATCAATCCAATCTAGAAACTATAGTGATCTAAATGAGTACAGATAATAGTATGGAGTTTTCTTTGTTAACCTACCTAAAATAATACAAGTAAAGATTTACGTCTTCATTTCAAAAAACCAAATCAATCATATAAAAAATGTAAATTAAGAAGTAAAGACTAAATAAAACATATCAATAGTAGAGGAAAGGAGCTAGCTTATTATTATAATCGGGACGACTTAATCTACAATTAGAAAAATCATTATGTAAATTATGCCTAATCATGCAATAATTGCATTAAATAAATATTCAGCATATGATAATTAACAAATAAATATAGACTCATTATTGAATATTTGTTTGAATAAACTTTATATTCGAAGAATGTTCTTCATACCTATATCAATATAAAAAAGTCAATATAAGATAATATGTGATATATGATATATGATTGTTAAAATTATTAAGGTAAAGAAGACTAAAATACCATAACAATAGAGATGACCTTGAATATTTTTATCACCTAACTAACTTTAGGCACATATTTAGTGTTGGACCCCGTCTCCGAGGCCCAACATTCGGAAACACACAAGCACACATAAGCATAGAAGACCCATAACTC